>JAOXYA010215668.1:0-20058 GCA_028565675.1 Sorex palustris | reverse complement strand
GGCGGGGGGGGGGGGGCTCTGCAGGGGTGAGCAGGGGTGGAGCCAGCGGAGGGGGGGCATGGGGGCTCTGCAGGGGTAAGAGCGGGTGGGGCGGGGGCTCTGCAGGGGTGAGTGGGAGGGGCGTGGGGCCCTGCAGGGGTGAGCAGGGGTGACAGTGGGCGAGGGGTGGGAGGGCCGCGGATGCAGTAAAGGCAGGAGAGGGAGAGGAGCGGGCAGCAGGGGTGCTGCGTGGGGGGCAGGGTGCACCCGCCTCCCGCCAGCCCACCCGCACGGGGGCGGGTTCCCCGCGCGGGAGGCCGAGGTGAACTGCCCGCAGCTGCCCCCTGCGCCGGGGGTCGCGGTCTCGGGGGAGGCCGCGGCCGCCCAGATGCTCTGATAACCTTCAGCCCCGACCTCATTTCCCGCCGAGCCTCGTGCAATTTCTTCCAATTTTCCACATAATTAGCTGAGCGGGGGCCGCGGTGCTCAGCGGGCCTGAGGCGGCAGGAGCAGCTGCCGCGGGCTGCAGGGCGGGGAGAGGAGGCAGGGGGGACACGCGGGCACACGGGGCGGGGGACGCAGCCACCGGGTGGGGGATGCAGCCACAGAGCAGGGGGGACGTGGCAGCCCGCTGCTCGCAGCTGCTGGGGGTCCCTCCCTTCTGCCTCCACCCTGCCACGGGCCCACGGGGGCAGCAGACGCTTCCCGGGAGACCCCCTCCCTGGCTGGCCCCCAGGAGGCGCAGGGGGCGGGAGGGTCCTGGCTCTGCTAGACTGTCCCCAAGGCTCCATCCATCCCCCGTGGCGTGTCCCGAGGGGCACCGGAACACGCCCAACAGCGAGGTCACGCGAGGTCACAGAGCGCCACTTCCGCAGGCGGCAGCTGGGGAACTGAGGTCAGGTGACCAGAACTGCCCGCCACCCCTGACCACAGCCGCTGCCACATGCCGGGCACCCTGGGGGCACCGGGAACACCCAGAGGGGCTTCTGGGAACTTCTTCCCAGAACACAGGCCCCTGGCCGGGAAACAAAGGTGCTGGGGGCTGGAGCAGGCAGGGAGGGCTTCCTGGAGGTGGCCCGTAGGAGCAGGTGGGCTCCGCAGCACCCACCTACAGGGGGAGAGACTGTGCCAGGTACTTGATGACTGGGGGCTGGCTGGGGGGCAAGGCCAGGAAACCAGCATCATTCATTCATCCATCCATCCATCCATCCATCCATCCATTCATCCTGCAGGAGGTTCTGGTGCCCTGCCCCAGGGAGTGACAGATGCAGCCTGAGGTCACTGGGCTCCTGGGGGCTTGTGAAGGGACCCACGCGGGGGGGGGGCGGGGGGCAGCGGGCGCAGGGGTTAGTCCTGGCTCTGATCTCCGGGATTACTCCTGGCGGGCCCATGGCTCAGCAGATTTGGGGGCGGAGGGCAATCACGGAGGCCTTCGTGGAGAAGGTGTTGCCTGGGGTGCCTCATCTGCCCGGAGAACAAAGAGCCGCGAGAGCCCCGTGGCCAGGGGCCGGCGGTGGGGCAGGAGGAAGGGGGCTGGGGGCTCCCCAGCGCCCGCCCCGCCCGCCCGCGCGGGGCTGCAGGCGCCTTTCCGCTCGGCTGGGAGCGCCCGGCTGGTGACAGCCTCCCCCCTGCTGCCGACAAGCTGCTCCCGCTCGCTCGAGCCGCCCCCAGGCCGCTCCTCCTCCCGCTCGTTCCGTTCCGTTTGCTCTTCAGAAAAACAAAAGGCTGCGTGTGTCGGCGCGGCGGGAGCCGGGAGTGCCAGGGGGAGGCGTGCGGGAGGCGGGGCGGGCAGGGACGGCGGGGACACGGCCCCAGGACAGCCCAGCAGCGGCCTGGCCCCAGTGCTCGCCCAGGGGGGCTGTTCTGGCTCATCGGCCTCCAGGGGGTCTCCCCTTGGGGACCTCGCAGAAGCCGCCTCCTCCTAGAAGCCCTCCCTGCTGCTGGCCCCTCTGCGCTGGGCTGGGTCCCACGCACGCCCTCTGGTCCGGCTGCTTCCTCGGGTCCTTCGCAGGGACCAGCCGTCCCCAGGCCACCACGGCTGGGCAGAAGCAAGCCCAGCAAGTCTTCCCAAGGCCGCCCCCACCCGGCACGGAGCATGGCCCCGCCAACCACCACCATCCACCCAGCAGGGGGCAGCTCCCGGGATGGCAGGTCTCGGCCGGACCCCCGAACAGCTCTGACCCTCCGACCCGTGCCACGGGTGACCCCGCAGGGCCCACAGCCCCTGCTGTCTGCCCAGTGACTCCTGGAAGGGGTGAGCCCACTGGGTGGGCCTGTGGGTGCTGAGGGCAAGGCCCACGCCTGAGCCCTGGGTCCTGGCGCTGCCCTCAGGCCCGGCGCCTGGCCACTCAGCTGGTGTGGGGGGCAGCCAGGAGGCCCCCGGAAGGTCTGCACAGAGGGCCAGACAGTGGGTGGGGCGGGGGCTGGGCTCATGCTAAGAGGGGTGGGCCGGCCTGGCCCAACCAGACCCTGCAGCCCCCTGGGGTCTGTCTCCAGGACTGGCCACGTGGGAACCCAAGGGACATCCAGCACCCCGGGCCCCAGGCAGCCCTCACCTTCTCACGGTTGTGCGAGCATGTGTGTGCATATGTGTACACACGTGTATAGCTGTGTGCATATGTGAGCAACTAGGCACACGTGCATAGTACATAGGGCGTCTGCGTGTGTGCATGAGCACACATATCATGCGTGTGTGTATCTGAACACATGTGTCTGCCTGAGGTGCCCCACCCCTCTCGGGCCCTGCGGCAGGTCACGCCCTGCCGCGGGCACCTGGCGGCCCGGCTGGCCTCTGACCAGGCGCCTTCCCGGGCCAGCTCTGGAAATGCGGCACAAGAGGCAGATGCTTCCAGAACACTCTTCCAGCCTCTGCAGAGCAGGAGACGAGAGCCCCCCGCACCCCCACCCCGTGGGCCCCTCCCCCTTCCCCGCTAAAGCAGCACTTGCTTCGACGGCCCCTCCCGGGAGGGGGGAACCTTCTAGATCTGGGATGCCTTGCTGGACGGCAGCCTGGGCTGAGGGCAGGAGCGCCTGCTGGGTGGGGCGGGGGCTTCTGGGATGGGAGCCCCGGACGGAGCAAGGGAGGGGCCGAGACGCGGCGCGACCACCAAGGCCTGCCATTGCTCTGTGCCTCAGTTTCCCCCCACACCGAGCCTGGGCTGGAGCCCTGCGTCTCCCTGGGCAGGACCGTCCACAGCTCGTGCCCCGGGGCCCCGCGTGGGCAGCTGCGTCCCAGTGTCCGGCACTGACCCCAGCAGGGGGGCCGGAGCCCAAGGGGCCCCGCTGCCTCCGGGGAAACTGAGGCCGCTGCGGGCTGGGTGGGTGACAGCAGGAGGGGCGGCTGCGGGCGCCGGAAGTTGTGGCACCAACTGTTGCGGCGCCCGGCCCTGCGCATCTGCTCCGGCGGCGAGACCACCCGCCGCCCCCACGGCCAGCTTGTCCTCCTGTCCCCTCCGGTGGCCGGCCCCGAGCAGCCGTCTGGTCCCCGGCCAAGCTCAGAGGCGGACAGCGCCCCGGGGTGGCTGCCCGGCGCCCTGTCCCGGCCCACCCCGACCCCGGAGAGCCCCTGCCCGCCTTCCCGCCCCGGGCGCCGGCCCAGACTGCACCCCCGGGGGCGCCCACCCCACCCGCTGGGGTCCCGCGGGGTCGCCCCGGGATCCGCGGGCCGCAGCGACATCTAGTGGAGGAAGCCTGCACTGCCGCGGCCCGGCCGGAGGTCCCAGGGAGGGGAGGGGCAGAGGGCGCCCCCAACCACCCACCCCCCAGCCGCAGGAGCCACGCGGGCGTTCCCGCCAGATGCCGCGGCGGGGAGCGGGGCGGCGGGGGGGCGGGCCTAGGGCTGCCCCTGATCCTCTGGGGGGCTCCAAGCTGCTGCTCTGAGTCTGGCTCGGCGGGCGGCCGGGTCGCGGGGCTGGCGGGTCCTGGCCCCAGAAACCTCGTCATCCCATTTCTTTGGGTCTCACCCAGCGACGCTCAGAGGTCACTCCTGGCTCTTCGCTCAGGATTTACCCCTGGGGGTGCTGGGGGACCCTATGGGATGCCGGGGATTGAACCCGGGTTGCCACGTCCAAGGCAAACGCCCTCCCCGCTGTGCTATTGCCCTGGCCCCTCCTCATCCCATTTCTGCAGCGACCTTGGGGTTCACGGGGGCCCAGAGCCGGGAGCGGCAAGGGGCCCCAACCCCACAGCGCCCTGGGCAAGGCTGCAGGCCCTGCTGCCCCACGCGCAGCCGCGGGCCTGGACAGTGTTGGGAAGGCGCCTCCCCAGAGGAGGCGGGCGGGGCAGTGCTCTCTGAGCCCAGTGCAGACCCCTGGCCTCGGGGAGGTGGGCAGTGTGGGCCCAGGTCGGGCCCCAGCACGTCTGAGACGGCGAGGTCGAGGGTTGGGCCCCGGGTCCCCGGGCGACGGGTCCAGCTGGACAGAAACCCCTCCTGGGCATTGCAAGACCCGACGGGGCCTCCCCCGCTGCAGAGCCAGTGAGGCGGGAGCACTTGGGACTCCCCGCAGGGCCCATGCCTGGGTCACACACAGCTCACCAGAGGGCAGCCCAGCAAGTGTCCAGGCGCTGGCCAGGCCCGGCCCTGCCTCAGCAGAGGGCAACAGCGAGGAGCTGATGGCCACACGGACGCGGGGCCACCTCAGGGACAAACGGACATGAGGTCACTCAGGGACAGGCAGAACCCCAGGCACAGGCCGCCTGCTGGGAAACCGGCCGTGGGCAGGCACCTGGGCAGGACCGAGCCCTCAGCAGGGGGTGACCTGTCCACATGTCGCAGCCACTCTCGTCTGTTCTCAGGGTCCCAAGGAACCAAGGGGACACGCAGAGCTGAGGCTGTGGGGGCAACAGAGGCATACACACGTGTGCACACATACACATATGCACGCACACCTGTGCACTCAAGCACGCACATGAGCACACACACATACACACACAGACATACAGAGAGATCCCACCTACACACACACACATAGATACACATATGCATGTGCACACATATGCAGACACATACAGACTCACAGGCACAAACATGCACATGTGCAGCTATTCAGACACACACGAGCATCCACACATGCACAGAGACACACATACAGGCACACATGCACACACATGCCCACAAGCACAAGTGCCACAAAGGTTCACACATATACACACAGATACATATGGAGGCATATATGTCACACGCATCACACAGAGAGGCCTGTGCACATGCACAAATAAGCATGAATGGCACAGGCATAAACATGCACACACATGCACCACAATGCACTTACTACACAAAACACACGCATGTGTACTCACACAGCCATACACATCCATGTGAGCTCCCCATACACATGCATGTGCACTCATGCCTACACACATGTGTGCTCACCCACCCGTACGTGCATGTGTGCTCACACACCATACACACATGTGCATTCACACACCCATACACATGCATGTGCTCTCAGGCCTGCACGCATGTGCGCGCTCCCACACACAGTATGTGCGGGGCGGGTAAACCCACCGCATCCCCGCGGCGACAGAGTCCGGCCTGGTGGACACGGGCGCAGTGAAGCCTGGGGCCAGGCGGGGCCAGCAGAGCCGCAGCCAGGGGTTGCCCCAGTTCCCGCTGTGGCCTGCCTCAGTTTCCCTGGTTCCGAGGTGGGTGCCCACCACCCTCTCCCGGGGAGTGTGATGGAGGGACGCCCGGTTGGGCACCGGAAGTCCTGCCTGCAGCGTCCCCGCCCAGGGACTCAGTAAGTGAGATGCCGGCGGCGTGTGCAGACCCTGCAGCCGGGTAGGCGGAACGCGGCAGGGTGGGGTGGGGATGGGGTGGGGTGGGGTGGGGTGGGCTGCAGGCAGAGCTGGACCCAGGCGACTCCCGCGGTGCTCCTGCGTCTGCTCCCCTTCCCTCCACCCCCACACGCTCCCAGCTCTGGCCCCAGTCTCGGGGGTCACCCGCGACCCCCGCGCCCATGCTGCAGGCCCGCGCCCCCCTCCCGCGCCAGGACGCGGCTCCCGCAGGACCCGGCTAGTGTGTAAATATCAGCCGGCTCCTCCGAGACCAATTACACAGATCACGGCGGGTCCCCTCACTGCCATCATTAACAGCCTATTAGGCAGCAGCTGCTGAGAGAGAGGGAGGGGGGAGAGGGAGAGGGAGGGAGGGGGAGGGGGCCTCGCCAGGCGACCCTCTCACTGGGGCCAGGGTGTCCACGCAGTGCTCGGGCCACTCCTGGCCTCAGGGCTCTCCGAGCCCCGTGTGCTGGGTGGGCCATGACGGGGACCAGGCACAGTACTGGGGCTGGGGGCGGGGCTGGCCCAGTGCCCGGAGTGTGCCCGGCCCCTCCCCTCCCCCTCCCCCTGGGCTGGGAGTCATTAGGCGAGGGGGGGTGTAAACCAGGGCTGGGCACATCTGCGGATCCCATCCACAGGGAGGGGGGTGCCGGGTGTCCTGCGGTCCCGGAGGAGAGTGTGGCAGCACCACCCACCCCACCCACCCCCACCCTGCGCGGGTCCCCCAGGGAGGGCAGGGTCGTGGCGCCACCTAGGGCCCAGCCCCTGGAACTGCAGCTCAGCGACAAGGTGGGGCGGGCGGTGCCCATCCCAGTGGGGCCAGTAGCCGGCTCCCGGGGAGGCACCTGGTCTGCAGGGGCAGCAGGGCCGGGGGCAGGGGAGCCCCAGGCCAGCACAGACCGAGGAGGGGGTGGCCGGGACGGAAATGTGCTCACGAGGGGCTTGTGGCCCCTGGGGCAGGTGCCACCCATGAGCCGTGACCTCCCTGCAGGGTCCTCAGGCCCCATGACACCGTCTGTCCCTGCTTCCAGTTAGGGGGTCTGGGAGGAGCCGCTCTGGGTCCCCAGGGGTTCCTCTCCGAGTCCTGGGCCTCAGTTTACCCCTTGTCCACCCCGCAGCCCTCCGCACACCAGCCCTTCAGCCTCCCTCCCTCCGAGCTGCACCTTGTCCCAGGAGTCGCCCTGCCCAGGATCCGACGTGGACACCCCGTCGCCCCGAGCCCTGAGGGAGGGGCACCCCAACCCCCAGCTCCCACCAACACTGCCTGCCCCGGGTGGGGGCCGCACCCGGAGGGGCTCAGCGAGGCCCTGGCCCTGTGCTCAGCAGCGCCCCCTGGCGGCGGTGGGGGAGAACAGCCTCCAGCCACACACACACACCCTCCTGCCTCGTGGCCTGGGGGAGGGGCGCAGGCAGTCCCAGGGCATAACCTCAGCATCTCCGCACGCCCCTCCTTCTCCCCGGGGGTGCCAAGACCCCCGATCTCAGGTGGCTGCGCCCTCCAGGCCCTGCCAAGTCCCGCAGACAGGCCAGTTCTGTCCCAGGACACGGGTGGGGCGGGCGGGGCCCCCCTCTTCCCCACACACAGGTCAGGAGTGGACCTGTCACCAGGCATCTGCGGGGACCCAGCACTGCCCGGGAGAGCCCTGGTTTGCTGAGACGGAGGCAGGGCCCACGGGTGGGGGAGGCCAGCGACAGGAAGACGCCGAGACCAGCTGGCGGCTGCCCCCCAGGCCCCCTCTAGGTCCTGGGGATCCCCAGGTGCCCCAGGCCGGGTAGCGCGTGGGGCTGCAAAGGGGAGAGGGGGTCTCCAGAGCCCCCGGCTGCTCCGGGAGGTGAGAGCCACGGGGGGGTGGGACCCTGAGGGGCTGCACCCAGGACCCCCCAGAGCCTCATCCTGGACGCTGCCCTCACGGCTCACACATTCAGTCCCTGCTGGGGGCCACAACCCGCAGTATTCAGGGCTCACTCCTGGGGGTGGGGCCCGGGGACCCCTTACAGTGCCAGGGATCAACCCGGCCAGCCAGGGGGCCCCCCACAGCCCACATCTCACAGCCCACATCTCACCACCTCGGGTTCCGCCTGCACCTCCTCCTACCCCAAACGTGTGCAGGGCCGAGCCCCGCCCCCCCTCCCCCCCCCCCGCAGCTCCCTGAGAGCGTGCAGGGCCCCTAACCCAGGCAGGGCCCCGCGGCATTTCCCCGAGTGACAGCCTCCCACGTCCAGGCCCCCCGGCCGCCCCCGGCTGCATCCCTCAGAGCCCCAGTGGGGCTGAGTTTGTCCCCGGCCCTGCCCGTGACCCCCGGTCACCGGAATCCCCACGGGCCTTCCGCTCCCGGCCCCACATGCCGGCCCGGGAGGGCCAGGAAATCGGGGCGGTGGCGCCCACACAGCCCCAGGCCAGGCGCCGGAGGGGGTGCTGGCCGCCCCCCAAACGCTGTCCAGATGTGCCGGGCTGCCAGCATTCCTGGAAGGGAAGGGAAGGCCCGGCCGGCGCAGACGCCCAGCCCGCTGCCAGATGTGCGGCCACGGCGGCCTCTCGCCTGCCCCCGCCCGCCGGCCGCACCCGCCTGGCTGGCACCTGGGCCCCCGCCCCAGCTTCCTGGGGCCCTGGGGGCAGCTGGAGTGAGCAGGGGCGCCCACACCCCCAAGCACGGGCACAACGAAGGACCAAAATGCCCACCACCACCCCGCCGGCCGCAGGAGGTGGCCCCAGGCCTGAGCGGCAGCCGTGGGGGACGGGGCGGTGCCCGGGTCAGAGCCTGGGGGACCCCTGCCCTGCCCTCGTCACAACCCCAAGGACAGGGAGCAACGGGGTCACCCAGTCCATAGCTCCTTCATCCAGGTCCCTCCCCGCAGCTCAGACTCACAAACACACAGACACACGGCACAGATACAGAGACACAAAGAAAACAGAAACACACACACACACACACACAGCAGACGCACAGCAGACACACAGGCACACAGACCCAGCGCCTGCTGTGGCCGGGCAGAAGCAGCCTGACCCCAGCTGCTGGGCTGGCAGCAGCTGAGTCCAGGCACCGCCCCCTGCAGTGCCCACCCTTCTCCCTGCTGGGGCAGGGGCCGCCCCGTCACGCGGTGTCCAGCTGGCCCGGGCGTTCGTCCCATGGACAGGCAGTGGTCCAGGGTCCAGGAGCTCAGACACTTGCCCAGGGGCTCCAGGAGCGCTGCCCCCTGGACCACCCAGCCTTTCTCAGGGACCACCCGGATCCGCCAACACAGACCACTCGTGGAGACCGGGGCTGGACCAGCCGTCCCGCGGGGAGGGGGGGCAGAGGCGGGAGGGGCCCAGAGAGGGACAGCAGCCGCCTCGGGCCACACAGCAGGGGCAGCCCCGCAGCCCTGTGCTCCCGGGAGGGCGCCACCGCCCGTCCACCTGAGCAGGAGCCGGGCAAGGGCGGGCAGGGAGGCTGACCCAGCGCCCACCCCCGCGCGGACACCGGTCACCGGGTGGGCAGCCGGGAGGCGGCCGGATGCCGAGTGTGGCGCCTGCAGGCGCATCTGATGGATGGGCGGCTGCCAAGGCCATTCATCACCCGGACGCCCGTCGGCAGCTGCTCCTGTGGCCACACTGCACACACACACGTGCACACACTCACACATGCACACACATGCACGCACACACGTGTGCACACACACACTTGAGGGGCACACGTACACATGCACACACACGTACACACGTGTGCACAGACAAACATGCACTCATGTGAGGGGCACACACGTACAGGCACACTGCAGATACACAGACACAGCACACACCACAAACATGCACACACACGGCACACACATACGCGCACGCGCGCACACACACACACACCGAGCACACGTGGGCACAGCAGACCCTGGGCACAGCACAGCTCGGAGTCCGAGGCGAGACGGAGGCCCCAGGGTGGGACTGGTCACTGAGGTCAGCATGTGGACGCCCTGTGTCATGACCCACAAGGACAGACAGTGCTCCGAGCACTCAAGCAGCCGCCCCGCCCTGGCCCCGCAGTGTCTGCACACGCGCCCAGCAGCCCTGGGAGGGCCTGGAGCCAGGCCAGCACAGACACCAGGAGAGAAGTTTCTGGGCGCGGCAGGGCCAGTCTGTGGGCACTCCGGGCAGGGTCCAGGGGGCAGGGGTCAGCCCGGTAGCTTAGCAGGAACCTCAGGGAAAGGAGGAGGCCTCAGGGAGCAGGCAGGATGTCATGAAACTCCACACGCGTGTGTCCAGTCACTGGCCTCACTCTACCCCAACTCACCCACCATCCTTTATCCGTCCACCCACCCCCCACCCCCACCCCCTGTCCTTCCTCCTTCACTCACCAGGCCCCGCCCCCCAGAGCCCGGCGCCCACCCACTGCCGCACCCCATCCCTCGCCTCTCCCCCCTCCGCTTGGCGTGAGCAGTTCCGGTTCATCGACCGGCATCTGCCCCAGCTTGAGACTCCTTTCAGCTTCCAGCCCGGCCAGTCAGAATCCCCCGGCCATCTGTCGGGGGTCTCTCTCCCTGCCCCGTCCGCCCCCGGTGCCAGCACGGAGGGCCCTGCGTTGTGTCCTGTGTGCGTGGGACACAGGCCTGTCGCCTGGCGGGAGAGGGGCACAGCCCGAGGCGCAGCCTCCGCCCACCAGGCTAGCCAGCAAGCGAGGGTCCGTCCTCGCCCCAGAGGCACTTCTGAACCCAACGCTGCCATCTGGGCCCACACTGGGCACGGGAGCGGCCGCCCGGGCCGTCTCGCTGTTGGAATCGCACCTTCCTCATGGGGGCTTCGAGGGGGGGGGAACGGGGAGAGGCTGGTGGGCGCCCAGACCCATGTCCTTCCTTCCACGCTGCCGTCTGATCTGCCCAGGCACTCGGGGGGGCTCCAGGACCCCCCAACCTTTCCCTCTGCCTCAGTTCCCTGACGTCCCGGGGAACCTCACTGGCATCTGCCGGGGCTCCCGGGCTCCGTGCTCTGGCCTGACGCTGCCCGTCCGCCCCTGAGCCCAGCGACTTGGGAGTGACTCGGGGCCTGGACTGAGCTGACCACATTTCTAGCCCGGAACCCACTTTTGCTGTGATCTCTCGGGAAACGCCTACGAGGAAGGAGAGGAGCAGAGAGACCCTACAGCTTCCTCTCCCGTGAGGATGTGATGCTCGGTGCCCTGGCAGCCGGGTGGTGACGTGAAGACAGGCCAGGGAGGACTCGCTTGGCTCTCACTCCGGGAAAAGGCACTTCCTGCGCCCTGTGTGGAGGGCGCTGGTGAGCAGGTCAGGCCACGAACCCCGGGAGCTGAGGAGACGGGTCAGGCTTGGGGGCGTCAGCCTCGCACGCGGTTCACTGGGCAGCAAGGACGGTCCCGAGGGCACTGCGGGAGTGAGTCCGGAGTGTGAGCGAGGGGCCGGGAGGGGCCCTGCCACCCCCAGGTGTGGCCCCACAAGCACAGCGGGCCCAGCCTGGGCGCCACCTTCCTGCCCGGCTCCTCTTGGCCCTCAGAGCCGGCACGCGCCTCAGCGGGTGTAGGTGGTCCATCCCGGTCCCACCCCGGGGCCCTGCCAGGCACAAAACGGAGCACGAGTCAGGAGCGATCCCAGAGCACCCGCTCCCAAAATGCCGAGGGCAGAGCCTGCACCCCTGCCCCCCAGAACAGCCACGCAGAGCGCTGGGCAGCGCCAGGAGGCGGCCAAGGCAATGGCCTGGGGCAGGAGTCGTGGGTGAGGCCTGGCTGGAGGGCGGGCAGGGGCCAGGGCCGCTCTCTGCCATGTCGCCGCCCGGCCCGTCTGCCGGGGAGCCAGGCTGGCTGCCCCGCTGCGCAGAGATGCCCCCTCCCTGGCGGGGAGCGCCCCCCGTGCCCCCGCCCGCCCCGGCACTGCGTGGACGCAAGCCCACTTGGCAGCCGCCAGAGACCCAGGCGGCCAGTTTGGCTGGTCCCGGCCCGGCCGCGCACACGCCTCGGAGCCGCCAGCGGGCGGGAGCCGGGCCAGCCCGCACACAAGCTCCCCGCCCCGCCCCAGGCCAGCCAGAACCTCCCGCACCCGGGCGCCGCCGGGCCGGGGGTCGTGCACGCCTCCAGCGGGACCCCCGAGCCCCCCCCAAGACCGGGGCCCCCCCACTCTCCCACGGCTGGGGACTGGCACCGGGCCAGGGTCCCCGACCCACGCAGCTCACTCCTCGGCGCCTCCCCGGAACGCGGAACACGGCGAGCGGCCGTCACCAGGCCTCCAGCCAGCGCCTGACGCCAGCAGTGACCCGCACGCTGGCCAGAGCAGCCCGGCTCGGCGTCCCCCGGGGCACCCCCCACCAGCCCCCTTCTCACGCCCCAGGAGGAGCTGACAGTCAGAGGGACAAACTCCACACCCCACGGCCTGGCCCCAGGGTTGTGCCAGCAGGGGCCGGGCCCAGGTGCAGGGGGTCAGGGCCGGGCCCAGGTGGCACGTGCGGCCACGCGGCTGCAGCCGGGGCTGTCCCAGGTCAGTCCCGGTGCCCCCTGGCTCCCCTGGGCCCGACTACCCAGACCCCCTCAGCCTCCCCTCCTCCCCCACCTGCCGCTCCCCACTCCGGCCGGGACAGGCTGTGCGTGTGGAGTCCAAACAGCCCCTCGTCGGCCTCCCTGGGCCCCGGCCCCCGAGAACCACGTCACAGAGCCCCACCCCAGGGTCACAGTCTCCCCGGGGCGCTGACAGGGGCCAGGCTGTGGGAGCCGGGGGAGAAAGCTCCAGAAGGCAGAGGCGGCGGGGCCCAAAGGCTGGCTGGGGGAGTAGTCGGCCGGGAGCCGCGGGGAGAGGCAGGAACCCGCGGGCATGACCTGCCATGCGCGGAGGCCAGAGCCACGGGGACGTGGCAGGTCGGGCTGTGTGTGGGGGTCACCGCTGAAGGCAGCTTCTGTCTTGAGCCCTGCAGGGCAAAGGGCGGGAGGGGCTCTGGGGCGCGGAGTGGCCCCCTGGAAGGAGCAGCTGCAGCGTCAGTTGGGGAAGGCGCCCTCCCCTCCCCTCCCGCCCCCTGCAGCGGCCCAGGCCGCACACCCACCCCACGCTCTGGGTTGCCCAGCTGCGTCACAGGCCTTCAGACAGGCCTGTGTGCCCCAGAGCTCTGGGGACAGGGTCCAGCTTCAACCTCGGCTCTAAGGCAGGGGAGAGGTGTGAGATCTCCCCGCCCCCCCCACACCCACACTGCCGCTGCTGTCTCTGGGGTCCGCACGGGGCTGCGCCGTGTTCGGGGCAGATGGAACGTAGCGGAAGGGGGGTCCCTCCTCCAGACTCCACGGGGCCCTGCCTGCAGCGCACCCCCAGACCCACTGACCATGGACCAGCACACCTCCACACCCGGGACCCCCGCCCGGAGCACCCCTCGGTGGGCTTCCCCAGAGCCGACGTGGGCCCTCTGGGGGCGACTGTGTCCGTGCGAGTCCACGCGTGTGGGAGTGCATATGTGTGCCTTGCTCAAGGATGCACACGTCCGTGTGGGGGCCTGTGTCTGCATGTGTGCACGTGTGCAGAAGCAGCGAACCACAGCAGCAGCCCCTGGGGTCTCTGCAGAAAACCAGCGACCCCCAGCGCCAGGGCGACCCCGGTCAGGCCCACCCAGAGGGCACGAGAGGGCCTGGCAGGTACCCCGTGGCCACCCTCATCTAGGAGGGGACAGGAACGCACGGGGGAGGGGAGGGAGGAGGGAAGGACACGGGGGGGAAGGGCCGGAGAGGGAGAGACAGAGAGACAGAGACACAGTCAGAGAGACAGAGGCAGAGACACAGAGAGACACAGAGAGACAGAGAGAGCCGAGGCCAGCGCAGGATGAGCCCCGGGAGGGCAGAGGGCGCGGGTCCGAGGCGGGCAGCCCCGAGCAGCCCCATGTGTGTGGGGGCTGAAGTTCAAGGGGGGGGAGTCATTGAAGCCTTTTTGGCGCAGCTGCCGAGGCTCCTGGCCGCGGGCCCGGCTCCGCGCTGAACTTAAACAAACCCTGTGGCAGCCATCTGCTGGGTCTAAAATAAATCAAACAGCCTGCCGGGCGGGGGATCGGGTTTCCATCTGCGCCTCCGCGCTCGCCGGCTTGGAGCCGCGCTGGCCTCTCCCAGCCGGCCCGGCAGCGAGCGGCGTCCACTCCCACCAGACCCAGCGCTATTTTTACAGCCCCTGCAGGGGGCCTGGAGGCCCCAGGGCGGGGGACGAGCCCCGGGATCCCCTCGCTGGGCGCGGGGGTGGGGGCTGCCGTGTCCCTGAGACTCGCTGAGCCCGTCTGGGAAATGGGCCCAGGAGGGTGTTCCGGGGCCACACCGCCACCGGGGCGGCCTCGGGGCTCGGAGCCGGCCCCCTGCACACAGTGGCGGCTGTCGGGGGCGCGTGGGCTGCTGGGGGGGGAGGGAAGAGCAGAGAAGCCCCTGGGGCTCACCCAGCCCCGCCAGCCGGGGCAGGGTCTGCGCCCGTGGGTCTGTCTGTTCCGTCGTTGCTGCTTGGCTCCTGGGTCACACCCGGCGATGCTCAGGGCTGACTCCTGGCTCTGTGCTCGGAAATCACTCCTGGCGGTGCTCAGGGGGCCATACGGGATGCCGGGGATCGAACCCAGGTCAGCTGTGTGCAGGCAAATGCCCTCCCCGCTGCGCTATCATCCCGGCCCCCACCTACGGGTCTGGCATGACCCCTCGCACGGCCTGGCACCGCATGGTCAGCGCCGGCCCCCACCACCCCTCCTTCGGGCGGCGGCGCTCCTCCCGGCACCTCTTCCTCACGCTGCTTCCACAGAGGGAAACTGAGGCAGAGAACAGGGGGTCTGCTGCACTGACTCCAGGAGAGAGACGCGTGTCCTGGCCCCTGGCCTAGGCCAATGCCCCTTCTCCAGTGCTCAGCCCCTCCTCCCGCCGGGCCTGACCTCGGGGCCCCAGACCCTGCTCCCCTAGGCGCACCGAGGAACGGGGGTGCAAACCCACCTACAGCCGAGGGACCGAGACCCCAGGAACTGTCGGAAGCCAGCAAGGTGGGGGGCGGGAAGCGGGGTGGGCGTGGGCAGGCTCCCCAGCCGTGGACGAGGGTGGCCAGGAGCGTTCTGGGCTCGCCCTGAGGCCGCACCCGGGGGCTGCCCTGCCCGGCAGGCTCGAGCCCACCCTGGCTCACAGGCCTCGCGTCCTGGCGGCTCCGGCTGGTGCCACCGTCTGGGTGTTCCCACTGGGAGCTGCGACCCCGCCCCATCCCGCTCCGCGCCAGGCCCCACTGGGCGACCTCATCCCAAAGCCAGGCGCAGACTCGCCAAAGAAGGCACCCCCGGGCCCCAGGGACCAGCTGGGGATGCCGACGCCGGCCAGGACGGCCCCCCCCAGGCCCGGCCCCCGCCAACAGCCAGATGCCGCGGGGACACTCTGTGCCCGAGCGTTGCGGGCCAGCGCGGCACGCACAGGATTCTTAGGGACGCGGAGTGCCCGGTGCCCGCGCCACGTACTCAGCACCAGGCTGCCGTGTTCCCGGGAGAGGGGGGACTCTGAGTACTCGTGCCTGGAATAGTCTGTGCCTGAGCACCAGGCGTCCGGAGTAACACCCGGGGTAAGAGGTACTCCGTCCCCCGTGCCCGTGGATTGCGGAGGGAGCATCTGTGTCGGGACGGGGTCCCCAGCCCCTCCAGGACCCCTGAGTGAGGCAAGCAAAGCCCTGCCCCCCACATGGCCCCACTGACAGGGCAGTGCCCCCGGGAGGCCTGCAGCCCCGAGCAGCGGAGGGAGCCGGGTCCCCAGGACCCCAGCCCCCAGCTCCCCATGCTGACCAAGCATCGGGGAGAACAGGACGCCTGGCGCGCTGGCGCTGCCCCTGCGACACCCCCTCTAGCTCTCAGCTTGTCTCGGGCTCCCAAGCAGCGGTCAGGGACCCCACGGTCACTCGGGTGATGCCCTGGGCTGGACGGTCGGCGCTGGGGCCTGGTGCTGCCAGGTCAGGGCTCTCCGCCCTCCCCGATTCAGCTGCAGGCCCCCGTAATGGGCTCAGCCCCACGACGGTGCCAGACCCGCCAGAGTGCTCAGAACCAGGCCGGGGCAGGCTCGGGCCAGAGCTGGGACCCAAGTCTCAGAGACGAAGCTGCCCATGGGCCCAACACACGGCCAGCCCACACGCAGCGGCAGGGACAGCCCAGGACACGCACGGCGGCAGAGAGGCCATGGCCCACACGCCCGCATGTGGGACATGGGGACTGGTCAGACACCAGGGCTGCTTGGGGTGGGCCGGAGGTGGCCCCCGCCCCCACCCAGGGCCGCTCTCCCCAGCCTGACCCTCGGACAGCACCCGGGGAGCCGGGGGGCAACCGTGGAGGGACCCTCGCACGCCCCTGTCCTGCATAGCCTGTGGCCCTCGGCACGCTGCCCCCTCAGCTCTCGTGTCCCCCCAGCCTGGCCCTGAGCTGGCCCCGTGGGAGCCCAGAGGACCTGCTGGGTATGAGCCTGGCCCACAGGGGGGTCTCCTGGGGAGGTGTGGGGGGAGGATCCCCAGCTACGGAGGTGGGGCCGACCGGCCTGGCTCCCAGCCCAGGGGGCTCAGGGTGGGGGCGCCCTCACCACCATGGCAGCAGCTTGTGCCCTGCCCAAGGGGTGAACAGTCACCGCACACCCTGTCACTGCAAACTGTCCCTTCCCGCTAGCCCTGAGCCACAAGCAGGGAGTCAAGAATGGGTGGGGGAGGGGAGGAGCCCCACATAGCACCCAGACCCTGCCTGGGCACCCAGACCCTGGGCCGGCCCTCCTGACGCCCCAATCCCAGCCGGCGCAGGGCTCCCTGCAGTGTTCCCTTGGCAGGTGATGTGGGCCTGCGTCACAGTGGCCAGGCTCTGTCCAGAACCTTCTGGGGACCTGCCTCCAACTGCCGGGACTCGGGACGCTGGCCTGGGAGCGGGCCCGGCATAAGGACGCCGGAAGGACCGTGACCACACGGTGCCTGCCTGCCCAGGGAGGGTCATTTGGGGAGCCCCGGGACGCTGCCCCCAGCACCCGCCAGCCATGGCCCTGGAGACACCGGGGAGACTTAGCACACAAGTGTCCATCCCGCGCACTTGGCCATGGGCTGATGGACAGTGGCACTTAGGCCTGTGGTGTCCACACACGGCGGCCGGCAGTGAAGGAGCCAGAGACCACAGCTAGGATGGGAGGGCTGGCGGCCAGGGCAGATGCCAAGGCGGGGGTCACCATGGGGCCTGTGGGATGGAGCCCTGCTGCCCCCTCCCACTCCCAGGGGGCCTGACAGTGAGACCCCTACAAAGAGGCACCGAGGGGCTCCCCTGGCACAGGGGCCAACGGGGCATCACCAGCGTGGCAGGAAAGTCCCGCCTGGGGGGCCTGTCCTGAACAGGGGACAGAGACCCGAGACCCCCCCATATGCATGCAGGGACAGGAAACCCCCCTCACCTGTGGGAACAGAGGCCGAGACCCCAGGCCAGGCCCCTGCCTTCGGGGTGAGTCGCGCTGGTCAGCCCTGGGGCCCACAGGCGCCGTCCCAGGAGGAGGGCTGCAGACGCTCTCGGGTGACCCTCAGGTTCCAGCTCGGCCGCGGGGACAGGGCAGACTCTTTCCCCCCTGGCCCTGTGTGAAGCGGCCGAGCCCACACGGGGACTGTCCCCACCTGTGCCCACTGGGGTCGAGCCGTGGCTTCCTGACACCCCAGACCGTGGCGAGAAGGGGCAGGCTTGGCTCTGAGACCCCGTGTCCAGAGCCTGGAGTGTGGGGAACGCGGCCCCTCCAAGCACACCCTGACGCCAGGCAGCTCGGGGACACGTGTGACGTCGCCCGCTGATCTGGAGTGTCGGTAGAGCCCCCCCTGTCCCCCACGAGTCCTCCTTGGCATCAGCTCTGTGTTCAGAAACCTCTGGAACATTCAAAAGCTCGGCCCGGCGCCCCTCCACAGATGGGAACTGAAAGCAACCCCAGAGTGCTGGAATCTGCCCCCGGCCCCGGCCCAACCCCAGGCTCTCAGGCGAAAGGAAATTCGCACGCTGGTGGCCGGCACAGCTGGCCTGAACCCCTCGCTCTGTGACGGTGAGGACCCAGCTCCTTGGCTGTGTCCCCTCCCCTCCCCCCGGACAGGAGCAGGAGCGGCCGGGGTCGGGGTGCGGCTCAGGCCCCGAGGTCCCTGGAGAGGCAGAGACAGTCCTGGGCCTGTGCTCACACCGCAGGACCCCAAGGCCTCCAGGGGCTCCGTCACCTCCTCCCACGAGTCAGGCTGAGCCGGCACAAATGCCCCCGCACCAGCCAGAGCCTGGCAATGAGTGCAGGATGGCCAGCCTCCTTCTGGAACTCTCTCCCGGGTCAGTGACCTGGGCCCTTCTGGACATTACTGGGGCGTGGGGGCCCTGAGGCCCAGCCCCTTCTGGAACTCTGCCTGGGAGCAGGGAGCCGCAGGGGGATAAGACTGGCCTCCACAGCAACGCCTGGCGTGGGGCCGGACAGGGGAGCAGCGAAGGTCGTGGCAGGTGCCGGGGAGTGGGGGTTCCCGAGAGTGGAGGGGGCCAGCCTCGGCCCCGCAAGCAGAGCCAGGACCAGCAGGGTGAGCCGGGGTCCTGCCTCCGGCCCAAGGTGTGGCTCTGACGCCCAGTCCCTGCCAACGCCCCACCCCAACCCCATGTACGACCCAGAGACCGCCTGTGCGGAGGGGTGAGGGGTCTGACAACATTCTGGCCTCACGGATGGGCTGTCTGCGTGAGCCCGGGCTGGAACTGTGTGCTCAGGGATGGAGGTGCATGACCCCAGGACTCACACAGGGCTGGGGCTGTGTGCTGAGCCCCCCAGGCTTCAGGGATGGGGGTGCAAGACACCAGGACTCACACGGGGCTGAGCCCCTCCCCCACCCCCATTTATAAGCTCAGGGTGAGGCCACGCGATAAGACAGCAGGAGGTGGACCCGGGTTCGACCCCCGGCACCCACAGGGGCCCGAGCCCGCCAGGAGGGATTGCTGAGTGCGGAGGCAGGAGGAGGCCCCGTGCACCGTCGGGTGTGACCCAACAACCAAAACCAAACAGAAGTTCGGCACATTCCTGGACGGAGGAAACTGGATCCCTGGCCTGCCCCGCTGGCCAGCCCGACCCTGACCCCTCAGAGTCCAAGGCGGCCAGGATGTTTGGGGGTGTTAGCAACCTCTTTAAGGCCCCAGGAGTCCCCCTGGATGAGCCGTCCCCAACCCCCCCAAGCCTCTGGACAGCAGGAGTCAGGGGCCGAACCCCCACACACTGTGGGTGCCCTTGACATGGTCACCGCCCCCCGCCGGGGCCGTGAGCCCCCAGCCACCCAGACCAGGAACGGGGAGATTCGGCCAAGTCTGCAGGGAGACCCCCAATGGCTCCACCCCCGGGGCAGCCAGCAGGGGAGATCACCCTTTACCCTGGCCCACCCCACAACCCCTGCGGTCCCCGTGCTGGAGGCTGGGGGCCCAGAGAAGGGGTGAGGGGTGCCGTTGAGCAGGGACAGGTGCCAGGGTTGGCAGCGGGAGGACGCCCCAGGGGGGACCCTGTGCCTGCCCCCCAGCCGTGCCCCCTCCCTGCCAACCAAAAGCCAGGGGCTCACGGCACCCAGGCCGGCTTGGGCTGGCCGCCACACGGGATGCCAAGGCCAAGGCGCACGGGACCCGCAGATGGTTCTAGAACAGCTGTCTGCCGCAGCCACTGCGTCAGGGTTTCCGGCCCTACAGAGAGGCGCAGATTTGGGATCTGGAAGCTGCCCCTGCAGCCCTGCAGCCTCCGGGACCCTAAAGCCCAGCCCTGTGCCCATCCCTCCGGCAGCCTGAACCCCCACCCCACAGGGTGTTCCCTGAGGCGGGGGTCCCGGGCGCTGTGTCCCGTGGGAGCCTGACAGCCCCAGGGAAGCTCCGCGTTCCCCCGCAGGCGGGAAAGGAGCACCGGTGACCTCCAAATACAGTTAAAAATGGATTCTGCTGATCTCACCGTGAGACCCATTTAGCTTCTGAAGGGGAGCAGATGCCGGCTGGTGCCACCCGGAGCCCCGGGCGCCCTCCCAGCTCGGGCAGCGGCACAAGCGCCGGGAGGGGCTTCTGGGGGCCTGCGGGTGCGGGCCGGGAGGGGGGAGCCGGGGCCTGCCTGCCTGCCCAGGAGGACACGGCCCGGCCCCCGGGGCGCAGCAGGCCCGCAGAGCGCGCGAGCGGGACCAGGCGGCTCCGGGCTGCTGCCCGCGCGGAGCCAAGGCTGACAGCTGCCCCGCTGCCAAGAGGCACAGGGCGGGTGGGGCCGGCCGCCTCCCCGGGCACCTGGCCCTGATCTCCCGGCAGCCGCGGCTCATCAACCTTAATCCATTGCAATAATTAAATAAAATCCTTGGGTCTGGGCGCTGTAGGTCCATTACTGGTTCCTTTTC
>JAOXYA010215391.1:0-20063 GCA_028565675.1 Sorex palustris | reverse complement strand
TCGGGGGACCATATGGGATGCTGGGAATCGAACCTGTGTCGGCCATGTTGGCTGCATGCAAGGCAAACACCCTACCCGCTGTGCTATTGCTCCAGCCCCACATCTTTGTTTTTGATTGTATTTGGGGCTAACAAACACAACCAGGATGTATTTGTTAATACTCCCTGCATTTCCCAGTGATGCTAGGGGTGGCTCCTGGTTCTGTGCTCAGGTGATACTCCTGGCTCTGTGCTTAGAAATTACTCCTGATGGAACTCAGGGGACCCTTTGAGATGCTGGGGATCCAACCCGGGTCAGCCGCATGCAAAGAAAGTGCCTTACCTGATGTACTATCTCTCCGGCCCTGTGAAAATATACATCTTCCACCATCCTAGCAGAGAAAGATCTGAAAGTGGAGAGGGAAAGTTTAGGCCACAGACACACTGATTTTTATTGATCACACCTAAATTTTTCAGAATTACCTTAGTGTCCCTCCTTTCTTCCTCCACAGCCCAACAAGTCTTGGGAGATTGACCTGAAAGAACTGGAGTCTCTGATTGATGACGACACAGCGTGTCTCGTGATCAATAACCCATCAAACCCTTGTGGCTCAGTGTTCAGTAAAAACCATCTCCAGGACATTCTGGAGGGTAAGTCCAGCAAGAGATGGAAACAAGCGAGGAGACGGGAATAGAATCCTCTCGCGATTTCCTGGAAGGAGCGAAGGGTCCTTTGCTAAATCCCAAGCCTAGGAGTCCTTTGCTAAATCCCAAGCCTAGGAAAGCGTTGAGGGGGTTCAGGTTGGAGACCTAGTGAGTTTTGAGCCCCAGAGTGTAAGGACTGGCCTGAGAGGCAGAGAAAAAGGCATTCCCTGACCTTCAGCCTCATCTGTGACAGGGACGCCGAGATCTAACACAGCCGAGACACTGGCACAGATCGGTGCCTTCCCCAGGAAGAGGGGCAGAGCTGGTCTTGGTTAAGGAAGAAGGCAAGCTATGCAAATATGGAAGTTTAGGTTAGAAATGACTCGGGGCTTTATTCTTTCCACAGTGGCTGCCAGGCAGTGTGTCCCCATCTTAGCTGATGAGATCTACGGAGACATGGTAAGCAGCGCACGGAATCAGTCGCATTCTCTTGGTTCCCACACATCTCGTGGGAACTTTCCCATGGACCCACTGTGCATGGCTGGCTGCGGCGCCGGAGCCCTTGAGTCCAGCAGATCAGTCTCCCTGCATTTCCCACAGGGGCAGGGTTCCTGTTTCCCCAGACTCCCAGGGCTATAAGGGTTAAACATTATTGGGGTCCACTCGGTGGAAAATCCTGACTTGACCTGATGGAAAGGTATTTTGGGGGAATCTGCTCTCACTTAGGTATTAGATTGGGGTGTGTGTATGTGTGTGTGTGTGTGTGTGTGTGTGTGTGTGTCTGTGTGTTTGTGTCTGTGTGTCTGTGTTGGGGGCATTGACCCGCTAACATAAGCAGTGCCCCATAAGCAGTGCCATGCCAGATTCCCCTGGGGGTGTCACACGATAACGGAGAGTTTGGGCCCTTGAAAATTTTCTTCCTGTCCTTGTTTTTCTTGTTCTTCCTCCTCCTCCTCCTCCTCCTCCCCCTCCTTCTTCCTCTTCTTCTTTTTTGTTTATTTGTTTGTTTGGGGGCCACTGGGGGCCAGGGCTTACTCCTGGCTCTGCACTCAGGAATTACTCCTGGTGGTAATGCCCAGGAGACCCTATGGGGTGCTAAGGACCAAACCCAGGTTGGCCACCAACAAGGCAAATGCCCTCCCCACCGTATTATCACTCTGGCCCCTAAGGCCCAATTTCACTTTTAGGCCAGCGATTCACTTTCTAGCAGTGCCCACCGCCCCCCCCCCCCGGGGTTGATCCTACACCGGGATGGGGCTTCATGTCCTCACTTAAGGTTTTCTTTGGCCCAGACCCGAAGCAGATGCCATAGCTCTGTCTGCTCCATTCAGAACCTCTTGGGGTCTCCCTCCAGCTTTGGGGTCCTGTCAGGTTGGAGGATGCAGGAGACCCCTGCAGCAAACATTTCTTCTCAGGTGTTTTCGGGCCCCAAGTTTGAGCCGCTGGCCCGTCTCAGCAGCAACGTGCCCATCCTGTCGTGCGGGGGGCTGGCCAAGCGCTGGCTGGTCCCCGGCTGGAGGCTCGGCTGGATCCTCATCCACGACCGAAGAGGCATCTTTGGCAACGAGGTGAGAGCCGTCCCATGCCCACAGCTGGGTACTTCCTCTCCCTGCAGGGTCCTCTGCCTATAGAGTAAGGAGGGTCCCCGAGTCCATCCCCCTCAGACTCCGTTTCCTGGAATCTGGCTCGTGAAGAAACTGCTGCCCCTTGAGTAGACCCATGTGGGCTGGGGGAGGAGGATCCTCGGAGCAGCGGCCCCCAGCCCTTGATAGTCACAACATCCATCGATGTTTTGCAATGCCCATCTGAGCCCAGCGATCAGAGCAGCTTTGTTCTGCAGCTGAGGCAAATGAGGCCCAGGAAAGTGGGTGGGTTTGCCCAGAGTCACACAGCGGGCATGCGCCCTCACGCGAGGGGACACGCAGGTGTGTGATCTGAGCGAGTCATGTGGCATCATCCCATCCCCAGGGATGAACGAGCTGAGAGGGCCATCAGGGAGCACGGCAGTTCAGGAGCCTTAGGGTGCAGCTCACCCGGCGTCTGTCCCGGGAGGCTCCAGCACTGTGTGTGTGTGGCGGGGGGGGGGGGGCACAGCATCGCACCCTCAGGCCCTCACATGGCACTTTCACCAGGTTAGACAAGATTCACTGGTTGGGCCCCCAGGCCTCCTGAGCACTGTTACCCCCCACACCCCCTCCAATAAATGAAAATAAAAGCTGTATATAGAAAAAGTGCTCAGAGAGGAGTGAGAGGCCCCTCACGAGTCTGTTGGTGGCTTGCAGATTCGGGACGGGCTGGTCAAGCTGAGCCAGCGCATCCTGGGGCCCTGCACCATCGTCCAGGGCGCCCTCAAGAGCATCCTTCGCCGCACGCCTGCTGACTTCTACAAGGACATCCTTGGCTTCCTCAAGGTGGGTTGGGGCTGCCAGGTCCCCAAGTGTCAGAGAGGGCCAGAGTGCTAGGAGGGGGGCCAGGGGCTCTTTGCTGTCTGGGTTTGGGGGCCACACCAGGGTTACTCCTGGCAGGTTTGGGGGATCATATGGGGTGCGGGGATCAAATACAGTCAGGTGTGTGCAAGGCAAGGACTTTACCTCTGGCTTCTCTCTCCCCGCTCAACACACACACACACACACACACACACACACACACACACACACACCCCTTCTCTCCCCCAACACACACACCCTCCCTTCCCCAACACACACACACACACACACACCCTCCCTCCCCACCCCAGGACAAGGAGCTCCCCTCTCCCTGAGCATCCAGGCCAGAGGCAACCAGAACTGGAGCATGCAGGCCTCCAGATCAAATGTGCCTGAAGGGTCCCAGCTAAAAGGGACCCTAATAAAAAAAATCCAAGACATATCATAATCACAATGATAGATCTCAGAGATAGAGACACAATACTCCAAGCAGCAAGGTCAAAGAAGAAAATAACATACAAAGAAGCACCCATTAGATTTACAGCAGACTTATCAGAGGAAACCGACTGAGCCTGAAGACAATGGGGGGATATAGAGAAAAAACTTAATGAAATCAACACCTCACCAAGAATACTCTATTTGGCTAAATTCTCACTCAAACTCAAAGGAACCATAAAGTATTTCATGGAAAAATAACAGCTCAGAACTTCATAGACTCAAAAACTAACCTTAAAAGAAGGACTAAAGGACTTTTCTTTACTATTAGACAAGAAAAACCCCTACAAGCACAGAAAACCTCTACAGAAAGATGGCACAAAACCCCATGACAATAATCTTTCTCAATATCAGTGGTCTAAATGCACCAATTAAGAGATACTGTGTGGCAAAATAGATTCAAAAACAGAAAACAACATTCTGCTGCCTACAAGAAACACATCTGAACAGTCAAAGCAAACAAAGACTCAAAGTCAAAGGATGGAAAACAATCCTTCAAGCAAAGAGCTCCTTCAGAAAGGCCTGGGTCCATACTAATGTCCGACAACATAGATTTCAGGTTGAAAATGATACCTGTAAACAAATAAGAATGAAGACATAAGCTACCAGAACTTATGGGACACAGCTAAAGCAGTGTTAAGGGGGAAAATTTATAGCTCTGAAAGCATTTCTCAGAAAGGAAGAAAGGGCCCACATAAATAATTTGACTTCACAGCTCAAGACCTTAGTAAAATATCAACAGAAGGAACCCAAACCAAGCAAGAGGAAAGAAATAATAAAACTTAAGGCCAGGTCCAGATGGGTTCACTAGAGAATTCTTCTAAACATTTAACGAGGACCTATTCTCAGTTCTTTTCAAAATTTTCCAGGAAATTGAAGAGACAGAAACACTCCCAAGCAGTTTCTATGAGGCACATATCACCCTAATACAAAAAGCAAACAAAGACAACACACAAAAAAGAAAGGTACAGGCCAATATCACTGACGAAAACATGGATGTGAAGATCCTCAACAAAATATAAGCAGACAGAATTCAACAACTCATCAAAAAGATCATACACCATCACCAAGTGGGATACATCCTGGGGATGCAAGGATGGTTTAAGAATCACAAGTCAATCAACATAATCCATAATATCAATTAAAAAGATAAAACCCATATGATCATATCAATAAACACAAGAGAAAGCATTTGAGAAGATCCAGCAGCCATTTTTTTTTTTTTTTTTTGCTTTTTGGGTCATACCTGGCGATGCACAGGAGTTACACCTGGCTCTGCACTCAGGAGTCACTCCTGGCGGTGCTCAGGGGACCCTATGGGCTGCTGGGAATCGAACCCGGGTCGGCCGCATGCAAGGCAAACGCCCTAGCCACTGTGCTATCTCTCCAGCCCTCACTATTAATATTTTTTGTTGGTTCAGTTTTGTTTTTGAGCTTGGGGCCCTGGGCTGGAGTAGGCCGGTAGGACATTTGCCTTGCACGCGGCCAGTCTGGCCGAGCCGGGTTCAATTCTTCCGCCCCTCTCGGAGAGCCCGGCAAGCTACCGAGAGTCTCTCGCCCGCGTGGCAAAGCCTGGCAAGCTACCTGTGATCTATTCAATATGCCAGACACAGTAACAAGTCTCAGAATGGAGACGTTACTGGGCCCGCTCGAGCAAATCGATGAACAACAGGAGGAAATACAGTGTATTTTGTTTGAGTTTGGGGCCCACAGCTGGAGATACTTAGGATTTACTCCTGGGTCTGCACTCAGGGGATCATTTCTGGAAGATTCGGACCCTGTGGGATGCCAGGGATCAAACCCGGATAGCCCAAGTGCAAGGCGTTAAGTCCAACCTGCTGCACAATTTCTCCAGCCCCAGTTTCTGGTTTTTTTTTTGTTTTGTCCACTTCTGGTGGTGCTCGGGGCTATTCGTGGCTCTGCGCTCAGGGATCACTCCTGGCAAGGTTCAAGGGATGCCAAGGATGAACCCAGGTCAGTCACTCTCGCCGGCCCCCACCATAGACCTTTAAATGTGGGGGAAAAAAGAAATAAAAACCTAGGAGCCTAGATCCAAAGGACCCAGGAAGGTCTTCCTGAAGAAGTGACATCTGGGACAGAGTGTCAGGTGGGGGTGGAGGATGAGGAAGGCAAACTGGGTGGTTGGGAAGCTCAGTGAGTGAGGGGCCACGTCAGTACAGCAGGGAGGGCACTTGCCTTGCAGGTGGCTGACGCAGGTTCAGTCCCCGGCATCCCATATGGTCCCCTGAGCCCTGCCAGGAGTGATCCCTGAGCACAGAGTCGGGAGTAATCCCTGGGCATCACCAGATGTGGCCTAAAAAAACAAAAACATTCAAAAATAATAAAATAGGGGCCGGAGCAATAGCGCAGCGGGGAGGGCGTTTGCCTTGCACACAGCCGACCCGGGTTCGATTCCCAGCATCCCATATGGTCCCCCGAGCACCGCCAGGGGTAATTCCTGAGTGCAGAGCCAGGAGTAACCCCTGAGCATCACTGGGTGTGACCCAAAAAGCAAATAATAATAATAACAATAATAATAATAATAATAATATTAAAAGAACCACAAGAACCTTAGCCACCTGGCTATAGGGCAAAGACTTTTCCTCTTTGCATTGTACCAGCTCCGATAAGCCTGGGGGGTGGAGGGTGGGGGGATGGGGGGACGGAGGGGCGGGGGGGGCTGCCAGTCACTCCCCAAACTCTACCCACTGCAAAAGAAGACACCCTCTCCCTCCTCCAAGTGCCAGATCTATCTGGTCCCTCAACAGTCCCCATCACCCTGGCCCAACCTCAGAGGACCTAGGCTGTCTGTAGGGCAGTGGGGGGTGTGGCCCTGCACCCCTGGAGACAGACGGGTCTGCAGAATAAGCGGGTGGCATTGGGGCAGAGCCGGGACCCCTGGGTGGGCGTGGCCTCAGGGAAGGGGCGGGCGCTGCAAAGGCCCCTCCCCCAGCCTCCACCTCGCCCTCTGCAAGAGGCTCCGCAAAGGCCCAGCCCTCTGGGCCCCTCCCCAGGCACGTTGGCAGGAGGACCCAGTCCACTCGTGAGATTCTTCCAGAAAACGGAAAGGGAGAGACAGCTGGAACCGTTCTCGGAAAACAAGCAGGTGGGAGCGCGTGCAGGAATCTATTCCGAGGGCCTGTTTTGGGATCCTGAGCGCTAGGGCCTGTGTCAGACCCCCGAGGGGTCAGGAGCGGGCACCCTTTTCCAGCTGGGGTAGGGCGGGCGTGGCCTGTAGACTGCCAGCCCCACCGCTGGGCACCGGGCCTGTGGGCACAACTCCGCCCAGCCTCTTATCACTTTTGATAAGTTAACAGCGTTTTAATGACAGAGATCTTCCGAAATTCCCGTGCAATCTCAGCGGTGTCTCCTGCTAGTCTGGAGAAGTGCCTCATTAACTCCGAGTTAGGAGATAACCCGCAGTGGCGCCCGCCTGACCTTCGATTCCTGAGCTCTGAGGTCTGCCCTCCCTGGCTTCAACCTTTCTGTTCCCTGCACCCTCCTAATTCCCGTAAAACACGTTCCTTTTCTCCGTCTGATTTCCGTTCCTCCTGGCCCCGTTGCACTGTGTGGGGTATCCGTTCTTTGAACCCTGATGAGTTGGGGCAGAGCCGGGACTCCTGGGTAGGCGTCCACGAGTGAACGCGTCCACGAGTCAATCTCACGAGTGAACCCTGATGCTTCTTTCAGAACTTAGAAGGCAGTTGCAGGCCTTCCCTACCCATTAGGTGTGGGAAGCTTTGTCCAGCTTTGTCCAGCTTTGTCCTGCCCGTGTCATGGTTGCGGAGTCTCAGAGGTCGAAGCTGGGTTTAGAGGTCAGAGCGCTGGACACTTCCATCCAGCAGAGAACACAGAGGCTTGGAGTGGGCAAGGGGCTTGCCGGGGGTACACAGTGCTTAAGAGAAAAACCAGGAAATCTCCAGCCATAGGGCAGCCTCCCAGGGCCTTGGAGGGCAGGACGTGGGGGGGGGGGGTTCTGACACACAGCTAGAGGTTCGTCCACCCCTCGAGGTGGGAAGGGAAGGGGACAGGCTAGTAGTGCGGGTCGGGGAGGGGAGTGCCTACCCCCTTTCCACCCTGTGCTGCATCTTCCAGAGCCCAATTCCAGGACCGGAGAACCTGAACTTCACAGTGAGCCCGGCACGTTGTATGCCGAGAACCTCTGATTTATTTGAGAATGCGTGTGTTTGAGGGTACTTCTCAAGGTTTTGACATAGCCCATGTGATCTCTGTGTGTTCGGGGGCATATGGAGGGGGGAAGGGGGGGCAATGAGAAAGAGAGAGACCCTGGGATTCTGAGAGCCCCCCACCACCACCCTGATGCCCCCCACGCAGGGCTTGGCCTGAGTTGTATACAGGCCAGAATGGGTCAGAACCCGTCTGCAGGTGGGCTTCTGTGCTGGAGAATCCTGCTGGTCGTGAAGTGTGGCACCCGGGACACCAGCCAACCTCTCACTCGAGGTCCCCCATGGGCTCCAGGTCCCCTCCCCCGCGGTGCCACCCTGCAGCCCTGCGCATGCCCGAAGAGCAAAGCCACCTCATTCCAAGGACTGTCACCTACCTGACCCCGAAGAACACTTGCAGGAGAGTGCAGATGCCCGAGACGAAAAAGATGGTGCTGATGAGGTAGCTCTGGGTCAGGGGGTCGTGCTGCAGACACAGGTCCTTGGCCAGGATGAGCGGCACGGCCACCAGGCCCCCCAGCGCCGTGAGGAAGTGCTGCGAACAGAGCCGAGACAGGAGCCAGCCTGCGGCCTGCTGCCATCCATCACCTGCTCCCCGTGCCCTCCTCCCGCCTCCTCGCCTGAGCCAGGAGCTGTTCTGAGCTCAGTGGAGCCTGGCCAGGAGCAACGGGCAGACCGGGAGGCCTAGAGCTGGAGTTGGGGCCCCATCGGACGGAGCGTGGGGTTCAAGGGCAGGAGCCCAGCGCCATCCCATGGAAGCCAAGGCGGAGACTGGAGGGGTTCAGAGCAGGAGCAAGGGGCTCATTAAAGCCAGACACCGGTGAGGAGGGCAAGACCATTACTGAACTGCAGGCCAAGCGCTTGCTCAGAGCTAGTGGCCGAAATCATTTGAACTCATCCTAGACATTAGACCCAGAGTTCCGAGCAGGGCTGAATCCATAGTGAGTAACCTCAGCCTCAGCAATAAAAGGGAGAAAAGAGAGAGAGAGAGAGAGAGAGAGAGAGAGAGAGAGAGAGAGAGAGAGAGAGAGAGAGAGACTCTCACTTAACTGCATTGATAAGTTCTGGAAACTGGAACTTTAAATGAAACAAAATAGAAAGAAACCACTTTGAACCCAGGCTCATTGGTGTCAATAGTTTAGCAATAGTTTAAACAATAGTTTAGCTCTGAAGGCATATTTATGCTCAGAAAAAAACACCCCAAAGCTTCTAAGAGAAGACCCAGGGGCAAGCGAGCCAGTCTAGGGGCAGGGCGCTTGCCTTTCATGCGGCCAACCCGGATTCTCTTCCTGGCGCCCCATATGGTCCTCCGAGCCTGCAGGACTTAGCCCTGAGCACAGTCAGGAGCAAGTCCTCAGCACCACTGGATATGACTCAGAAACCAAAATAAATGAAAAACTAAAAGGAGACCCAAATCCTTTGAGCATTCCACAGTCATTAGCCTTCGTTCCTCTCCCAGATGGCTATTCCGCCTCAGCCGGGGGTACAGAGAGCCTCTCGCTGGGCTCAGAGCCAAGGCCGGCCCCAGCCCTAGGCAGGGTGTCTGATCTGTCCATCACGCCCCCTGGCACAGTGTTTGGGAGGCAGGAGGGTGAGAGTGTCCCAGGGAAGTCTACTCAGAGGCGGACACTGTGGGGGTCTCACGGCCCCCCACCCCAAGCCCGGAAGGGGTTTCCCTCGCGCTGTGGTGAAAGACCAAGCAGCCTGATCTGAGGACCCATGGCGGGCTGGGTGGGTTTCGTGTGTTCACAGGAATTGCTCAGTGGTCCCCCAGAAGGAGTCCACCAAATGGAATGCCCATGTGGTACCGGGGTCCTCTGGGGCTCCCCAACACTGCAGCGCCTGAACCAGGTCTGCACCCAGCTCCCAGCACCAAACTCTTGGGTCTGGCTAGTTGGGTGTTGTTCCAGCTCCCCGAGCACTGGCTGGGTGTCCCCCCCACCATCCCCCCACCACAATAAAGTATTGGTAAATGCCTATTTCCCAAATTTTCCCCAAGCATCAGTTAGCAATCTTTTCACTTGCTATCAATCAAACACATTAAAATTGGGATCTTTGGGGCTGGACTGATAGCACAGTGGGTAAGGTGTTTGCCTTGCACACGGCCCGACCCGGGTTTGATTCCCAGCATCCCATATGGTTCCTCGAGCATGGCCAGGAGTAATTCCTGAGTGCATGAATCAGGAGTAATCCCTGTGCATTGCTGGGTGTGACCCAAAAAGGAAAAAACCAAACCAAAACAAAAAAAAACCCAAAAAGCCAAAAAATTCGGATCTTTACCCCCCAAAAACAGTGGTTCAGCCAGTGTCCTTGGTTGGTGTATGAGTTTGGGGGCCACACCTGGCTGTGCTCAGGACTTACTCCTAGCTCTGTGCTCAGGGATCATTCCTGGCAGTTCTTGGGATATCCTTTGTGGTGCAGAGGAACAAACACAGGTCAGCTGCATGCAAGAGGAGCGCGCTACCCACTGTCCTATCTCCCTGGCCCCAACCCTGCCCTCTTTGATCAGACTGAGGGAGAGTCTGCTGCAGTTCCTGGCCTCAATGCCTGGACAGTGTTTGAGGGGCAGCAACCTGGAGGCCAAGAAGAGCTGCGGCCACGCCTGGACAGCCCGAGCCGGTGTGTGCGTGGGGGTGTGGCTTGGAAGGCAAAGCCCGGGGGGTCCCCAGTGCTGGCGGGAGGAGTACCTGGATCCCCAACAGGATGCAGAGGTACCACGGTGGGTTATCCAGGATGCCATAGGCCAGGCGGCTGCTGCTGGGGCCCCCGTGGCCTCCCCTCTTCCGGCCACTGCCATTGTCTGGGTGGGGCATGTCCTTGTCATCCTGCTGGGAACAGAAAAGGCCATTGGTGCTGGGCACTGGGAGGGTCAGGAGGATGTCTGGACTGCAGCTGAGGGTGTGTCAGATGGTCACTGCAGGCCGGAAATGGTCCCCCGGACACATGGAGCTGGCCCTTTGGTTGGGTCTATCTGGGGTCAGGTGAGGGGCTGAGCTCCTGTCTGGAGAAACATTTTTGGGGGCTCCAGTCCAAGGTCCCCCCAGACTTCACAGGAATGGGGAACCGGGTCCCACGATGGTATCGCTCCCTCCTACCTGCTCTCACAGTCGTGGCATCCCATCTGCCGAAGCCCCTCCGCCCATTGTTATCACTTATTTCATCTACTCTCTGTGACTCACACAGCTACTGATTCCAGTTCCAGGCATCAAGTCAGCCAGTCATTCCATCATCCAGTCCTGTCACTGAACCAGCATCAATGACCCAACATTCCCTCCCAACTCCCCACTTCCTCCTCCTTAGAAAAATCTCATTTTATTGGGGTTGGAGTGATAGCACAGTGGGCAGGGCACTTACTTGCCTTGCACTCAGCTGACCTGGTCTGATCCCCGGCATCCCATATGGTCCTCTGAGCACTACCAGGCAGTGATCCTTGAACACAGAGCCAAAGAGTAACCCCTGATCATCACCAAGTTGTGCTCCCTTACCCCCAAAATAAAATCTCTTTTTATTTTTATGTTTTACTTTACTTTTTTGGTTTTGTTTTGTTTTCGGGCCACCTCCAGCTGTGTCAGGGGCTCACTCCTGCCTCTGTGCTCAGGGATCACTCCTAGTGGTGCTTAAGGAGCCATCCTGGATGCCAGGATTTGAACTGAGGTCAACCGCTCTCAAGGCAAGTGCCTTAACCCCTGTACTATCTCTCCAGTCTTCATGTAATCATAATGTGGGTCACATGTTCACACTTATGTTGATACTTATGTCTCTGATGTACAGAGTGTCCTCACACCTCCATCACTGAAAGACCCTCATGTTAGGTCCAGTTTGTCTCCTCATCCCCCGTGTTATCCCTGGGTTGTTCCCCCTAGAGTCAACTCTTTAGCTGGGTCAGTTGCCAGAATGCTTTAGTCCTGCCCCCTCTTTCTGTAGTCCCAGCTTGTAGGGCAGGCCCTGAGCTCAGTGTAGACAGAATGAAGAGAAACAGGACTAGCTTCAACATACAATACCGTTGAGGACACACTTAGGGAAAGCTCTTGGGGCAATAGCCAGTTTCCACTCCTACCATTTTAACCAACAGTCACGATTCATGATGAGCTTTGCCTCCAACTTATTTATTGACTGGATAACTCTTCCTAACCTTGGACATCTTTGCTAATATCACCGAAACTCAATTTTTCTCATCTCTGCCATGGAAATGTCCAGACTGCCCAATTCACAGAGAGCTAGGAAAAATAAAGTTGAGGGTGAAGTACTGGAGTGAAGTCAGCCCAAGGATAAAAGCAAATACTATTCGAAGACGCTCTACAGCCTGGGGAGTTATAGTGACTAACAACTGTCTCGCAGATGGGAAAAGGTCTCAAGGATTCCCACCACAAGAGGAACAACAATCACCCCACCTGAGAGAGATGCTAGCTAGCGTGAGGACCATTTTGCAATATCAGTGTACAAACCAACACACCTTCCATTATGCACATATCTTTGTGTGGTCCTGGCACATGTGAGGCCAGGAGTGTGTCTCTAAACTGAGACACATTCGCCACATCCAATGCATGCAGTGGAGGCTGGAACCATAGCCCAGTGGAGAGGGCATTTGCCTGGCATATTACTGACCCGAGTTTGATCCCCAGCATCCCATATTGGTCCCCTGAGTCCCACCAAGAGTGGTCCCTGAGCACTGCAGGGTATGCTCCCCCAAATAAAATAGCACAAAAGCAAAATCCAGTGCATTCAATGATATGTCGGTGGTACGTCACCTCAGAGGAGCTGGGGAAGCTGGGTGTAAAACATCTAGCTCAGTGCCTGGCACAGTCTAATTGCCCAAGAAACACTGGTTGGTTGTTAGGTCTTCCTTGAGCTTCTGGTATCACCATGCCAAGACTTTAACAACACAGTTTGTGGTAAACCACATTCAGCTGTGAGTCCGGGAATATAAAATAACCTAACATGAAACTGACACCCAAGGACAGTAGACTCAAGGACCAGGAAGATTGCTCCATGGTTGGAAGCCTGCCTGGTGAGCTGGGGGAGAAGGCAGCTGGGATAGAGAAGGGATCACTGAGTCAATGATGGTTGGAGGAATCGTTCAGGATGGGAGATGTGTGCTGAAAGTAGATAAAGGATCACACATGATAACCTCTCAGTGTCTGTATTGCAAACCATAATGCCCTAAAGTAGAGAGAGAGAGAGTATGAGGGAAATTGTCTGCCACAGAGGCAGGGGAGGGTTGGAAAGAGGGTTGTATATTGAGGACATTGGTGGTGGAGAGTGTACACTGGTGGAGGCATGGGTGTTTGATCATTGTATGACTGAAACTCAAACATGAAAGCTTTGTAACTGTATCTCACAGTGAATTAATAAAAAGAATATGAGCCACGGGTGGGATATGGGCATGAAACCTGGGCTTGGGGCAAGGACTACCGCTTATTGGGGGAAGGTCTCTGGCACCAGGAGGGCTGAGGTCAGCACAAAATCGGGCACCTTTAGGTGATGGGCCCTTATGGTTTTCTGGGTTCCCAACCTGATGGGGTCTGTAAAGTGCATGGTTAAGACCCCCAGAGCAGCAGGCAGCTTCTGACAGAGAAGCTTCTAGAAGGATGTCAAGTTCTCTGTCATCCCATCTCCCTGCCTCTACCTTCTCCTTCAGCTGAGCTTCAGAGGGCACTTCTGAGTCAGGCTCTGGTCTGAGTCATGGGAGTCAGGCTCGATGTCTCCCCCCGCCGCCCCCCCCCCGGGGTCCTTCTTCCTGGCAAAGGTGAATGTTCTAGAAGGAGACGCCTGGCTGTGCAGACAAACACATTTACCTGTGGAAACGTTTCCTTCCCTGAGACCTTCCTTTTTCCTGCCTGATTTCTTAGGACAGGCAATCCCTCGGGGACTGCTCTGCCTCAGGGATCCGGGACCCTGCTCTGGGGCCCCAAGGAGGCAAGATGGGGGGCACTGGGTCCACCATGAGAAATGGAGGCGAGAAAGTCGGTGGGGAAGAACAAGGGGCTGCCCCCGACCACCTCATGGGCAGCCTGCTTGGGGGACCGTTGGTCCAAGGTGGCCTCTCAGTCTCTGTGTCACTGTCGCTCTGGATGGGTTGACAGTGTGTGTGTGTGTGTGTGTGTGTGTGTGTGTGTGTGTGTGTATGTATGTGAGAAAGAGACGAGCTGGTATGTGAGAGAGAGAGATGTGTCTGTGTGCATGCATGTATGTGTGTGTGTGTATGTGTGTGTGTGCGTGTAGGGGGGTGGTATGTGAGAGTTAGAGAGGTGTGTGTTTGTGTGTGTTTGTATGTGTTTGTGTGTGTATGTGTGTTTGTGCATGTGTATGAGGAGGCGGGGAATGAGAGGGAGAGGGAGGAATGGGGCTGTCCCGGGCAGTGTGTGCACATGAGTGTGTGTATGTGTGTTTGTGGGGCTGTTGTGAATACTGTAAGGCTTTTGGCAGCCTCTGTGGCCTCGATCCACTACATGCCAGCAGTAGATGTGAATTGGGAGAACCCCGAACGCTGTACTGGGGCGCTGCCAACATCCCCGTGTATGTGGGTACAGGTACATGTCTGTAGGCTGTGCACACGTCCCATTAATAGCCACCGTTGGGAGAGCGCTGTAGGGTTCCAGGCATGGAAGCCCGCCCAGAGGAGGCAGGGGAGGGGATAGCACTGCCTTCATCCCTCACTTCACTGCCCACCCCACCCCTGCACCTGGCTGTAATCAATGATTGGGTCCAGACTCTCTCAGCCACGCCCATCCCCTCTGACCCTGAGCTCACAGTCCCCAGAATACATTGTCCCTCTTCATCACCTGAGACACATTTTTGTGGCACCCGCTGCTCTCCCTGTCAGGGTCATTAGTTCCGGAGGGGCATGAGGGGCAGGAAACCGTCTTCCCCCTCACACCCTCCCACAGACCAAACCCATCCCAGAAAAGGGACTCCTGAACCTAGTGCCCACACGGAAGCCATGGGTCGGGCGGCCTGGGCGCCCAGGGGTGACCCCAAAAGGTGCCCATCCCAGCAGCTGCAAGTCTGATTCACTTCCCTGCATTTCCACACTTGGACTTGGGAGCTGGGAGTGGGGACCCACGTAGCAGTGCTCAGGGCTGCCCCCCCCAAGGCTTCATGCTCAGGAGGGAGGCTGGTGAGTACTCTAGGACTTGAACCCAGCGCGGCAGGAAGCAAATTCTCCAAGATTTTTAAATTGCTCCTTAGCGCCTCTGAGCAGTGACTTGGGGTGCCGAGGAGGGGTGGGGGTGGGGAACATTCTCTTGGGGCCTGTCCAGAGGATGCCCGGGGGGGTCAGCATGATAAGACAGCGGGCAGGGCACTTACCTTCATGTGGCCGACCTGGGTTTGAGCTCCAGCAACCCCCGCGGTCCCCTGAGCCCCTCCAAGAACCATCCCGGGCGCAGAACCAGGAGTCAGCCCTGCCCACCACCAGGTGAGACCCAAAAACCGAAAGTGAAAATAAAAAAGGGGCCCAAGCAGGGGGGGGTTAGGGGGCTCTCGACTGCTCGCTGGGCCTCCTTTTGCCCTGGCCTGGGGCCGGGGTGTCCTCCTGCCTGCAGCCGGCAGTGGCAACGCCAGGGGGTCCCCGGTTAGTCTCACCCTTGGGTTCTTGGGTAGACAATGCAGTGTGGAGCATGGGGGGGTGGGAGGGGCCAGGCTGGGGCCTCACCTGCCTGCCATGTTTCCCCACCTGTAAAATGGGAACGGAAGGACCCACTCGGGCGGTTCTGATGGCAGTGAAGAAAGTACTGAAGTGCCTGGGGACAGAGGGGGCAACTGCCACACTCACACACACACACACACACACACTCTCTCTCTCTCTCTCTCTCTCTCTCTCTCTCTTTATCACCCACCTGCCTTTCCCTTCCAAGCGTCCATCAAAGAAACCATAAAAACGCCAAGAAAAAGAGGTAAAACAAACATTTAGCCGGAGCAGAACGCAATCCAGGGGAGCAGGTGAGGGCCAGCACCTCGTCCTCCTCTCTTCCTCATTCCTCAGTGGTTCATTCACAGTTTGGCCATCAGGCGTGTTTGGGGGACCCGTGAGGTGGGGGTGAGTAAGGGAGGTGGGGTCTGCCTCAGGCGCTATCGGGAGGACTCATCGTCCGCCCACTTGTTCATCTAAATCTTTTCCAGCTCTGAGCTGTGCAAGTATCCCAGCAGCCCGGTGAACCAGGGCCCTGGGAAGCATGTGGAACCCCCCCCCCCAGCGGGACCCTTTCTTACCCCTCCACACCCAGGTTTCCCCCTGTCTCCGAGCCGGGGCACTCACCGGGGCCTGGGGCAGCTCCGGGCTCACCAGGGCAGAGCTCAGGGCCATCTGGGGGCTTCTATGGGCTTCCTCTGCGGACCCAGCAGATACGCAGCCTCTGCAGATGAAATCCTCAACAAGCCCGTCCAGAAAGAGGGGCAGAGCGAGAGAGGGAAAGAGAGCGCCTTAGAGAGAGCTCATGCCCTGGCACGGCTCCCAAGGGTGGGGCCCACACACCCCAGCTGTCTGCGCTGTCAGGCGGCTAGTTCAAGGTGCATGTGAACAATCCCCACAGAGCTAACACCATGTGTTAAGTTTGGGCAACTGCTGAGAAGTTCAAGATTCGTGACCCCCCCTCTAACCCCCCCCCGGGGGACAGGAAGGAAGTCAAAGCATGGTGCGACCTGATGGGGTGTGGTGCGTGAGGGCACTTCCTGGGAGGACGCTTCAGGGATCCCAGAAAGGGGTGGGGGCATGAAGGGGAGGGTCCGGACCCACAGCCGGGCTGCCCCCTTGGCTCACAGTGGTTATTCCCAACACCACGGCTGAGTCCTGGTGCAATAGGCTTGGACACCACAGGGGAAGGGATGCTGAGTGAGGAGCAGCCACTGGGGGGTGCCAAGCCCCCCGCCCCGAAAGTCAGAGAATAAAGGACTCTAGTCCCCACCAGCCAGAAACACACACACACACACACACACACACACACACACACGCACACGCACACGCATACCCGCCACCAGGACTCCCCTTTTGGAAGGAGATGTCAGGAAGATGATCTCTTGCTTCCTTTCCACACCTAAAAACTCCTCCTCAAAACGCTAACTCAGCCCCCGGGTCCCAGCAACTTGGGTTGTGGAACATATTGGAAGGAAGAGGCGTCCCGGTCACCTGAGTTTCGGGAAACCCAGGAAACCACAGACGCCAGCCAGAGGGAGTCGGGGGCCAGCCCTGAAAAACACAATGGTGAGGGCCCCTCCTGGCAGTTCTGGGAAAGCCAAGGGCGGTTCCTGGCCAGTTTTCCCCAGTGCTTTCCTTGGCCATCACCTGCAGCCCAGTGCGGTCAGAGAGAGCTGGAGCACGCCCACCCGCCCGCCCTCGTTTCACGGGAGAAGAGATTCAGGAGGGGTCGGCTGGACCCTGTGCCCAGGTGTTTGTAACCAACACGGAAGCAGAGGACCCGCCTCGCCCCGCCCCGACGACGGCAGCAGCCATGGAGAGAAGACATGCCAAGCCGGACGCTCCAGAGACAGGAAGGATGAAGCAGGGGGAAGGGTCCTAAAAGGGGGGGTAGGAGGGAGGTCTCTGAGGGGCTGCCCTGCGGCCCCCTGGATCTAAGGATCCCTGTTTACCTGCGGAGAGACTGGAGAAGGCATGGGCCCCTGGAGTTGGGTTTTCCTTGGAAACGCTTAGGGTGACATTCCTGCGGGGGGAGTGAAGGCTGAGGCCAGGGGCCAAAGGTCGCGCAACCCTCCATAGCGGGAGGCCCAGCTCTCCTACTGAGGGAAGGTGGAGCAGGTGTGCTTGGAGGACCAGACAGCCCCCAGCAACCCCCAGCTCATCACCCCTGTGGGCGAAAATGGTGTCATGCTGGGCCTCTTTTTTTCTTCCTGCCACCTTAGGGGGGGTCACATGGAAATGACATAGGCAGGTAGACCGGACAGAGCCCCTATGGCAATGAAATTTCTAGGAAGCAAAAAAGAAACTAGCCCAAGGCTGCAAAAAAAACCCACCTGGAGACACAGGAACAGGACACAGGCCTGGTAAGGCTACACCTGGTGCCAACACACCCAGCAGAGACTGGATTCCCACTCTGGGAGAACCTGCCACGGGAACAAAGGCCAAGGAAAGAAATTTCAAAGAGGACCACGGCCCACTCCCAACTCTATCCCCATGGCCACCACCAGGCAACAAACTCTTAGGACTCTTGGCTAGGTAGAAGCCCCATGTGGGGTGGCCTGGGAAAAACCCTATAAAAGCCACCCTGAACAAAGGAAGGGTGCGCATATGCTGCCTGAGCCCATGTGTAGCCTGCGCCCGCGTGGTCGAGCACATGTGGTGCCCGAGCACATGTGCCACCCGTATCTCCCTTCTTGAGATATGGACTGAGGCTCTCTCTGCTTTTGGAGAAGCCCACGCTGTCTCTGGAGCATGTTACTCTCTCTCCCTTTCTCTCCTTCCTTCCCCTTTCTCAAAGCGTCCAAATAAAAGCTGCTTTTACTTCACTGCTGTGAAATTCTTTTTTTGCGAGAAGGACAAGGACCTGCATGCCCTGGGGAGGTTTACAACTGACTCTCCTGGCCTGCAAAGGCAATTCCTCACTCCAGACCGGGTGCATGGCTCCCCATGAGATCAAGGTGATGGGAACTAACTCCCATGTCAAGAAGGACAAGTGGACATCAGGTGTGGCTTGATGGCCACCTAGTGGGACTGGTGGGACGGGTGGTCTGTGCCGAGAAGGGGCTCATCGCAGACTTTATCAGTCTTGGCCTTCTCAGCCGGATCCGGGTGGCAGAGGTGGATCGGGAGAAAGCGTCCATCTCTCTACTCCCTGGCTCACATAAGTCAATGGTGGGGGCCCACCAACTGCAGGAGGAAGGGCCCTCTTTGAGACTCTGCCCTGCCCCCTCTCCCACTGTAGGGCTAGCGGCAGAGCTGAGGAATGAGGAAGATGATCTCTGCAGGTCACTACCCGGTGAACTGCCAGTAAGCAGGTTCCTGAACCCTCCTAACGCCCTATCTTCCAGTCAGACATAGTTTCACATCATTTCTTTTTTATTGAATCACTTGAGATTACAAAGCTATTCATGATTAGCTTTTAGTCATACAGTTCCAACACCCATCCTTCCAGCAGTACACATTTCCCAGCATCAGTGTCCCCAGTTTCCCTCCCATTACCCGCCATCCCACGCCCTCAGCCTGCCTCTATGGTAGGTGCTTCTCTCTCCCCCCCCCACTTTCCCTCTCTCTGGCTCTCCCCACCTCTCTCCCTTTGGACACTGGGGTTCACCTACAGATACTGAAAAGTTGTCATGCATATCCCTTTACCTACTTTTAGCAATTAAGTTCTTGTCCAGCATGATCATTTCCAGCCATTATTGTCAGACTGGCCCCTTCTCTATCTCACCTACCCTCCGCCTCACACATACTTGTGGTAGATTCCAACCACTGGCCAGTACTAGCCCCTGTTTTTCCTAGTCTTGCATATTGGTCTTCTATTATATTTTCATATACCACAAATGAACTCAGTCATTCTGTACCTGTCCCTCTCCTTCTGACTCATTTCACTCAGCATCCCATCATTCTTTGTACCAGTGCCTTCTGCCTTCGAGTTTGACTTGTGGTTACTGCTACCATCTGAGGGGTTCCCACCTCCCTCAGCATCTCAGACGGGCAAGCTGGAAGGTTCCTGAATCTAGCTCCATCCACCTCTCAGGTGTGACTCCCACTGGCTTTGGTCCTTACATTTCCCTGGGGGATGGGAGGGGTCTACCTGGCTTCTGCCAGTCTCTCACAGGAAGGCCCCTGTTGAGCCCCACAACTCCCCTATAGTCACAGTTGTGCCCTCCCCTTCTGACTAGAATTTATCCTAACACTCCCTCCCAATACACACACACACACACACACACACACACACACACACACATTACAGACATTATGACTCTTGAGTTTCAAGTACAGAAATACACGGTTCTTGTGATTAGCTCAAGCAGTGACAAAACTAAGAAATGTGTTCTCTCTGGTGCCATCTCGGGAGCGATGGGGTGAGTCGGTTCCCACCCTAACAAAACCCTGGCAGCCAGCAGCGGCTCCCACACCTCAAAGCCACTGCCATGCCTCTGGTTGGATTACCCAGTTATATATTCTGAATTTTTCTATTTGCAACCATGCAACATCTCCACACTCTCTAAAACTAACATCCCTGTAGTCGCACACAAGATTGCCCTGTGACGCAGAAACCAACCAATCTTGACTAACAAAAACATTAACTCTGGGGCTGGAGCCATAGCACAGCGGGTAGAGCATTTGCCTTGCACGCGGCCAACCTGGGTTTGATTTCCAGCATCCCATATGGTCCCCCAAGCACCGTCAGGAGTAATAC
>JAOXYA010215305.1:0-20063 GCA_028565675.1 Sorex palustris | reverse complement strand
GGGAGAAGGGGAGAGAGGAGGAGAGGAAGAGAGAGAGAGAGAGAGAGAACCACTCAGAGGACAGGCCCTGAACATGGTCTCGCACAGTGTGGTTGTGGGAGCATGAGCAGCTCCCCAGACACAGACACACACACAAACACATTTACACACACACACACACACACACACACACACACACACACGCCTTGCAGAGACTCGCTCCTCTGCGCCTCCAGGTGAGACCAGCAGCCCCTGCCCCCCTGCCCTGTGGCCTTCTCTCAGACGGTGACTGTGACCCCCGCAACTGCCCAGAGCAGCGTCTGGCATGGAGCACGTGGCTGGCACCGAGGCAGGAGCGGGACCACCCCAGGGCGCAGGACGGGGCGTCCTCACGGGCTCCGGCCCGGGCTCAGCTCAGCTCCTTGCTCAGAGATCTCGACGCTGGTGTCTGAGTCGCTCTTTAGCGAGAGGATCCGTCCACACCTCCCGTGCGCGCCGACACGTTGTGTGTATAAATATTATCAGCCGTTTGCCGCCATCTGGCCTGCGGCTCTCCGCGGCAGCGTGAATGTGGCCAGATGACGGGCGCGGTGAATCCCTGGCCCTGAGGCCCTGCGGCACCTGCTCACGCCCGCCCCCGGCTTCACCCCGTTGCTCCTGTGCTCTGAGCCGGGACGGTCCACACAGCAGGACAGCCGGTGGTGTTCTTTCCCATGAACTCGCCCCGCCCTCCCACGGATGCTGCCCTCAGTTGAAGCCGTTTGCTGCGCGTGGGCGGCCCCTCTCTCTGCAGAGACCCCCACACAGCTCCTCATCCAGGCTCGATGCTCGCTTGGAAGAACAAAGGCCGGGACTTCCTCCCGGGAAGGCACCGGAGCCCCAAGCCAATGCCCGCCTGGCACTGGGGGCCCCTGGCATCCTCCAGCTTCTCTCTCAGAAGCCACACTTCCCGTGGCCCCGGGGGTGGAGGGACGCTGCTGTGTGCTAGCCCCAGCAGGGGGGATGCTCTGACCGGCCTCGCCACCCACGCCTGCTCCTGGGTTCCGGACCTGCCGGTGTTTCTGGCCTGGCCAGGCCAGTCTCACTGGCTGTGGGACTGCAAATCCCCACACCTCCCCGGCCTGTCCTGCGGGGAGGGGGTCTGCTTGAGAGAGGAAGAGCCATAGCCCCTCCCCCTCCCTCCCACCGCAGGAGAGTCCGAGCATTGGGTGAGTCACCCCCTGGTGGGGAGACCTCACTTGACAGGGCCCAGGGGGCCAGGCACCGTCCAGTGAGCCGAGAGCCTGTCTGCCGCCAGCCACCAATCGTTAGAGCACTGCAGGCTCTTCAGAGGAGGGACTCAACCCACAGCCCAGAGCACTGTGCTGTGAGCATGACTGCAGAGCTCAGTTGCTGCCTGGGTGTGTGACGCCATTGGAGTGTCCCATGGGAGCCGGGACTCAGCGTGGAGAGGAACCTGCTGCCGTGGGCTCAGCAGAGGGGTCATAACGGCGGGACATCCTCACCCTCCTCAAGGCCCCAGTGCCCCGCCTGGACAGCTGCCCCCAGCAACGTGCCAAGGCATGCCAAGGCTGGGGGCTAGCGCTGCTCTGCCCTGGCCATCACGGCCGGCCAGAGGAGAGGCAGGAACGGGGATGTGTCCAGGACGCGGCTCAGTGCCAGGGCACCTGCGTGTTGGTGTGAGTTCACCATGGGATGTGGGAACGTGGACCCCCAATGGGCACTGGCCCCCACCCCCAACCCCACACAAAGGCGGGCGGGGTGTCCTTGGGACCCGTCAGGCCGAGGGCTCGTGGCTTTTCGAGCTGAGGATGAATCCCTCTGTCGGCTTCTGTCACTGTAGCACTGCGGGACGTCGGCTGAGGGACAGTCACTCCTCAGAGGACACAAGAGGGCACCAGACAGCCGCGCCCCCCCCCCACTGTCCCCTGAGGCCCCACAGGACGTTTATCACTCACGGGTCCTTTTCAGGAGGCATTTCCGAACCTGCCCAACGGCCTGAAATACCCGAGGATGCCAAGGCCCTCTCCACACGCGTGACCTCCCTCCCCACACGCGTGACTCCCTCTCCACACACATGACCTTCCTTTCCCACATGCGTGTGACCTCCCACGCACGCATGCACATGATCCTTTGGCGATGCTGCCTGTGAGGTTGGGTCTCCTGGGGCCACAGCTGCAGAGATCAGGTGCCTGGCCCCGCCCTACGCCACGTGGAGCTGGTGTGTCCGCGCCCGCGTGTCCGTGTCGCGGGGAGAAGGGCATCTTCGTGGGGAGCCCGCACCCCAGGACACCGTCGCGCTCCACAGCCAGAGTCCGCTGCCCCTCTTGCTTCCTCTTCTCTTGTCTGGAAACCGCTGGAATCTCTCTGCTCGCGCCTGCGATGCCTCTCTCCAGAGGTCTCATTTGCTGAGCAGGAGTTTAAGTCGGTTCCGGAGCCAGAGTCGGAGGAAACGCAACAAAAGCAGTTTAATGATCGCCAGATGCTTCACTTTCTCGCCCCAAGAAGGCCTCCCACCCGGGGGTCTCAGCACCCCAGAGCCCCCTTCTGAGGGGCCGCACGCTTCACGGGGGCTTCCAGCACCCCTCCTGCTGGGCAGCTGGTGTCTGGGCGCTGGGCAGGGGTGACACCCCAGTTGGAGCTGAGACCCGGATTGGAGGTGAGACCCCAGAGTGAGCGGAGACCCCCTGATTTGACCGGCAGCCCCCCAGGCTCCAGCCCTGGGCCCCTGGTGAGGGGTATCGGCATATCAGCAACTCCCTGGAGTGTTGGGGGAGGAGGTGCTCGTCGCGGCTGTGGCCCGGGTGCGGGTGGTGCCCCTCCCCCCGAGGCGAGGGCCGGGGTGGGCAGCAGGAGGGGCCGCCAGGCTGCCCTCACATTTCTTGAGTCTTCCAGGGGCAAAACAAACTGCGCGGCTGCAGACACCTCGCTCTCCCTGTAATTCTCAGGAAGTTTCTCGGCAGATTTAGAAACCATGCAAGGGTAAGATCAGACGCGGCCGCGCAATTTACAGCACCTCGCAGCGCTGATTTATGGCCCTGGCCGTGCACGCCCAGCGTGCGGCGTGAGCCTGTGGGGGCCGGAAGCTCCCGGCTAACCCCTGCTCCCAGCCCCACGCTCAGCCCAGATCAGTGCCCACCCACAGCCTGGCCTGGTCTGAGCGCGGCCGTGGCCGGTACCAGCCGACCCTGTTCTCTGGGGTTGGCCGTTTTGTTGGGAAGAGCCTGAGGTGAGGCCGCCACGTGTGCCTGATCCTGTGGCCCCTCCCCGGGCTGCTGGTGGCCCCTGGGCCCTGGGCGGCAGAGGGTCCAGCCCCACCGTCCCAGGAAGGGCCAGCAGAGACTCAGCACCTGATTCTGTCCGAGCTCACCCCTGAGCGATGGCCCAGAATTCAGCTCTGGTGCCTGGTGCCTTCCGGGCCGGAGGGACCAGAATCATCACGTTCTGGAGACATGGCGGGGATGGTGAGGACAGGGAGCTGTCACCAGCAACCCCCAGCCCCTCGACCCCAGAGAGGGGCCCCACCCGACTCAGCCCGCAGGGAGGGGGGAGGACCTGGCGGCCTCGAGTGCGGCTTTGTTTCCGCTGTGGCTATCTCAGCTTCCCTGTGCCTCCCGCCTCTCTGCAGACAAAGAACGTTCACATCTGCAGGTGCTGCTGGAATCCGCACAACATGATCAAGCCAGGAAACACTCTGCCCGCCAGGGTCGCCCAGCACAGGTGTGGGCGCATGTGTGGAGCACTCCTGGGCAGGTCCGTGAGACTCGGTGACAGGGCGTGAGCCTCTCTGCACAGGTGTGCATGCTTGTGCGAGTTGGGCGCGAGGGGTGCACGTTTGCTTGAGAGCACAGGCGTACATACGCGTGAGTGTACAGGTGTGCGTGCATGTGTGGGTGTGCATATACTATGCATGAGTACACGGGTTTGCACGCGTGTACCTTGTACAGGCATGCATGCACACGTTTGCACACCCGACCATAGCAAGGTGTAACTCTGGGGGTACAGACACACGATTCTACTCGTGGGTGTGGAGCTGAGTGCACCTGTGCGAGCCTGTATGTGCGTGAGTGCACATGTCATGTGTGTGCCTATGTGGACGCATGAGAGCCTGTTTCCCACGTCCAGAGAACATGCCGTGAGCCCGTTTGTCTTGAGTCTTTCCTCCCGCAGAATGTCCCCGTGCCCAGCACCGTGGACAGAGCACACTACCGGCCAGAGCAGCCAGCCTGACACCCTCAGCGATGCAGTGACCCGGGGTCACCAGGAGGCTCTCACCGTGGCCCTGGGTGGCTCTCGTTGGCCCCAAGCAGGTCTCTGGTGCTCAGGCACGGGCCTCTCGGGGCCTTCGGGGGGTGGAGAGAGCAGAATCTCTTCATCGCAATTCTTATGACATGACGGGCTCTCCTCCAACCGCGAGAGTCTTGGGGTCCCTGACGTGGCTGGCCCTCCCCCCAGGGCTGGGGGCTGTGAGTGACAGGCTCTCCCCTAGGGCCCGAGACTCTGGGCCCCGCACCCCACACCCCCCATGAACGGGAGGGTCTGCCCGGATGGCTGGAAACTGTTGGAACTGAAGAGGAAGCCTGGCCTGTCTGTGAGACTCAGCAGAGCCCGGACCCCTGGCTGCCCTCCCCGCCCAGTGTGCCCAGAGCAGACCCCAGGGGCACCCAGGGGTGTCTGTTCGGGGAGCAAGTGGTGGACAAGGTGCACAAGCCCCGGCCAGGGCAGGGGACACTCGACGCCCCCTCAGGGCCCCCAGGAGCCTCCTCCCTCTCCCTGCCCTGACCCCTAGTTCTCTCCCTCTCTCCTCCCCCACGCACACGCATACAAGTATGCACACATGTGAAGACATGCCTGCACACATGCATGAACGTGCTCACTTGAGCTCTGCCCAGCCCGTCCTGCTGCCAGCACCCCACACCCAGCCCGGGTTCGGGGCCCAATTCTGCCAACGTGCTGGTGTCCTTCCTCTCCACGACCCCCGGCCCCCCGAGCTCCTGTCTCTGGTTGAAGCCCCCCTTGGCCATGATGTGACTCACCCTGACGGGGGCAGGTGCTCAGAGGAGGGCAGGCGCCTCCAACGGCCTAGAAGCTGGACCCCAGCCTCTGGCCATGACAGACTGGGGGGGGGGGTTGCGGGGGTCTGGAAGACAGACGTCAGGGCAGCGGCTGAGCCCCCAGACCCGCCACCCAGGCGACAAGGGGGCGGGAGGCCCAGCAGAGCTCGGATAGTCCTAAAGCGACCAGAAGCCGCAGAGCGACAGGCCCCCAGCGAGCCCCAGGCCGCTCGTTTATCACGGCTCAAACCAGGACAGATAAACTGGTTTTAATCCACCTCGGGGTGCGGGAAGCGCCGAGGCGCCCAGGTTAATCCTCGGGGTGCGATTAATAAAATCCGGTTCCGGCCGTTCTCATCATTTTCCGTTACTGTCTGCGGGAGGAGGAGGCGGGGCGCCCCCAAATCAAATTACCTGGCGCTGTGCTCTGCCGTGAGAGGGAATATCCCCTGCACCTGCTTGCTCCCTCCAAGATCCAGGGTGAGACCACAGCCCGCGGCGGCAGCCGTGACCCCGACCTCGGCCTGGGCAGGGGAAAGGCCAGTTCGTCATCACACCAGCCGGGAACCACAGAACTGGCCTCTTGGAAAGTCGCCTCTGAGCAAGGGACACTCACGGGGCAGCCCCAGACCCAGGCGCTGGGCCTGTCCCCCCCAAATCACGGTTTGCCTCTCAGCAAGGCGCGAAGGCCCACGAGCTCCCTGGAGAAGCAGCAGCGCTTTGCTCTTGGCCCGAACCACGGGGACTCGCTCAGTTCACCCTCGGGTGAGCGTTCGTGGGGTCTCAGGAAGCGGCTCAGCCCCTGCGTCTAACTGAGGTTTTCTCCCACAGCCCGTGCTCCCGGGCCCCCGAATGTGGCTATACCCGGGACCCCCACCCAGCCTTTCCAAGGCTCCTGACAGCAAGAGGCCCCCTCCTTGGTCACCTTTGACTCCCCGGGTTCCTGCCTATGCCCTCTGCCCCTCTGCCCCCTCTACGGGACATGTGTAAGTCTGAGCCCAGGCAGGGAAGAATCTGCAGACATCGCAGGGGCCTAAATAAAGCATCGTGGTCCCCAGTCCCATTTCACACACGTGCACGCATGCACACACACACATGCATGCATGCACACGGCACACAGACATTCGCACACATGCACACATACACTCACAGACGCACGCACACATGCACATGCACACAAACGAATGCCCACACACATGCCTGCACACAAACAGATGCCCACACACAAGCACACATCCAGGGACACACACATATACACACGAACACACTCACCCACACACGCACACGCACACATACATGCACACGCTCACATACACATGAACACACACACGCTCACACATGCCCGCACACACACAGCACACATTCATGTACACACACGTATACGTGCACACACTCACACACACAGACACACACACGCACTCAGGCTCTCCAAAGGGCAGATAGAAGCTCTCCGCTCGCTCCAGTTTCCTGAGCAGAGCCCGCTCCTCGGCGGCGCTGAGACTTCTCATTTATTCATGACCGAGCACCGGCTCCCGGAGTCTCTCGCAAACAAAGAGGCTGCAGGAGGCGCCTTCACACCGGGTCAGCGTCGGGGCCGCGAGCCGGCATGAGAGCGGCAGGAGGCGCCGGGGGCTGGAGATTGATGAGGTTGGAGAGTCCCTGGGTCTCGGGCCCCTGCCCCAGGGCCGGGCCCTCTGCCCCGAACTCAGACGAGGGGCCACAGCGGGGCGAGGAGGGGCCGGCAGGGCCGGGACTGCTCTGGCTCCTGCTGACCACAGCGGCACAGCCAGCCCCTGGCCACAGCCCCGCCTGACAATTCTGTTTCTTGTGGTTCCGGGAGAGCAGAGCGAGACCCCACTGTCTTGCCGCTCTCTGCCTTTGCGCTCCAGCCGGACACGAAGCACAGCCACGACCCTGCCCCCGCCCCCAGCTCCCCCTCAAGAGGAATCAGACTGACGACGGGTCTCACTCCGGCTGCCCGCGGTGGTCTGCAGAGAGCCGCGTCTGGGGTCTCGGCCGTCGGGCAGGAAGGGGTCTCTGTCCTGGGCCCACTCCCTGCCCGCTCCGCTGCCTGCCAGCACCTCGCCACGGGCACCAGCTGGAACCTGCAGGCCCGGCACGGCCACACGTCTGGGGACCCCGGCCTCCCCAAGACCCCCGGAGGAGGTGGGCGCCCGGGCCGGATTCCACCCCTGGGCGCCCCCTGGGCCAAGCGCCGTCACGAAGCTGCAATGGGGACAGTCGTGCTCCCAAGCACAGCCCAGGCCCGAGGAAGCGGGCAGCCCTGTCCTGCAGCCCCCCAGAGAACGAGGGGACCCAGGGGACTGCAGGGAATGCCCCGCCCGACCCTGGTCGCCTAGGAAGGGCAGCGGCCAGCCGTCCCTCCGCGCAGCCAGAGCGTGGGCAGTGCTTGCCCAGCTCCTCCCACTCAGGCTGTCCACACTCACGGCCAGTCCCGCGCCGTCCTCTTCCCTCCCGACCAGCCAGCCCCGATGGTGCAGGAGTAGCCAGCGGGATGGGGCCAGGCGCTGCCCCTGCCTGTGACCATTCAGGGGACAGCCGGATACGGCACCCACCCACACGACTCGCTCCCCGGCAGCGGTCATCCCTGTCACAGGCCTGAGCCCCTGACACCTGGGTCTGACTTCCCCCAGCACTGACCACGGCTTCTCCAGGGCACACTGTGGAGAGGAGAGGAAGGCCTGGAGGACAGAGAGGAGGAGGAGGAAGAGGAGGAGGAAGAAGAGGAGGTGGAGGAGGACAGGGAAGAGGAGGAAGAGGAAGAAGAGAAGAACAAGGAGGAGGAGGAGCCGGAGGAGGAGGGGAGTGGGAGGAGGAGGAGGAAGAGAAGGAGGAGGAGAAAGAGGGGGAGGAGGAGGAGCGGTAGGAGGAGTGGGAAGAGGAGGAGAAGCGGGAGGACGAAGAGGAAAGGGAGGAGGAGGAACAGGAGGAGGAGCGGGACGGGAAAGGAGGAGGAGGAGGAAGAGGAAGAAAAGGAGGAGGAGCGGGGGGGAGGAGGAGGAGGAGGAAGAGGAAGAAAAGGAGGAGGAGCGGGGGGAGGAGGAGGAGGAGGAAGAGGAAGAAGAGGAGGAGCAGGAGGAGGAGGAGCAGGAGGAGGAGTGGGTAGGAGGAGGAGGAAGAGGGGGAGGAGGAGGAAGAAGAAAAGGAGGAGGAGCGGGAGGAGGAGGAGCAGGAGGAGGGAGAAAAGGAGGAGGAGCGGGAGGAGGAGGCGTTTCCTTCCGGGGAGACAGAAGCCGGGAGGAGCCTGCCTTGCTTTGGCCCCCCAAGAGTGACCCTGAGCACAGAGCCAGGAGTCAGGCCTGAGCACTGGGCCCCTCAGAGTCTCCCCAAAAGGCCTTTCCTGCATGTCAGTGTGTGTCTGTGTGTGTCTGTGTGAGTCAATGTGTTTCTGTGTGTCTGTGTGCGTCAGTGTGTGTCGGTGCGAGTCAGTGTGTCTGTGTGAGTTAGTGTGTGTCAGTGTGTGTCTGTGTGAGTCTGTGTGTCTGTGTGTGTCTGTGTGAGTCGGTGTGTCTGTGTGTGTCTGTGTGTATCTGTGTGTGTCTGTGTGAGTCAGTGTGTGTCGGTGTGAGTCAGTGTGTCTGTGTGAGTCAGTGTGTGTCTGTGTGAATCTGTGTGAGTCAGTGTGTGTCTGTGTGTGTCTGTGTGAGTCGGTGTGTGTCTGTGTGTGTCTGTGTGAGTCGCTGTGTGTCTGTGTGTGTCTGTGTGAGTCAGTGTGTGTCGGTGCGAGTCAGTGTGTCTGTGTGAGTCAGTGTGTGTCAGTGTGTGTCTGTGTGTCTGTGAGTCAGTGTGTGGGGGAGGGTCTTGGGCGATGGCTTTCCCCTGGAGACTGACTCACCGAGGGCCCCCTGCCTTCCTGGGCCCGGTCCGTTCGTCTGAGCGCCCACAGCTTCCTGACGGCGGGTGACCCGGGAGAGGCTCTGGGCCCGTGGGAACTCCTCTCAGCGCGGAGTGAGGCCGACTCTGACCCTGATTCCGCGCTGGTTCACTCGCTCGTTCCCGGCTGTCCACCCCCGCTGGCCGCGCGGCCTCTCGCCAGCCCAGCTCCCCACGGCCACGGGCCGGCCGAGCATCGATCCCGCCGGCGCTGCGCCATCGACCTCCCGTCCCGTGATTTCTGCCTCCTGTGCATTTTTCGCCCGCTCCATCTGCCTCCTGCCTGACGTCTCCTTCCTCGCGTTGTCAGCCGGAGCCCCAGCATCGACTCGGCCCGCCCTGGCTCTCGTTACGGCAGCCAATGCCACCGGCCCTCTGCTCTGCCGGTGGCCGGTGTCGGTGGGCTTGAGCCACGTCCAGAACGCTGCTGTCCTTGGAGGCAAGTGGCTTCCCGGGTAACTCAGAAATGGGCCGCCTCATCTCACGAAACTTGGAGGCTCCCGTCTCCATTTTCCGGGGGTCCCTGCCCCTGGCTGCCGCCGGGGGTCTGCCCAGAGAGGCCTGGGCAAAGGCCGGGGAGCACTGCCTGGCTCACCAGCCCCTTCCTGGTGCCCGGCTGGAGCTCAGGGCCTCTCCTGGGCTGCCCAAGAGGAGGACAGGGGAGGACGCTCAGAGGGAGCGAGACCCCGGCTCCTGAGCCCCCTCCTGCTCGCAGCTGGAGTTCTGAGGGGACCCAGGCCCGCCCCCACCTTCTCCAGCCGGACTCCGCAGAGGGGCTGCTTGGGGCTTCCTTTGCCCTCGCTGAGAGGCAGGGAGCTTCCCGCTGCCCGGTCGGCGCTGCAGGAACGGGCAGGGACCACAGGACGCTGCCTCCGCCACCCGGGGCATGTGAGGGGCATCTCCCACACCCAGGTGCAGGGCCGATGCCACACGCCTGAAGGACCGTCCTGCCTGTCCCTCTGAGCTGGCCCCTGGGCATCAGACGTGCCCAGTGGAATGGGAAAGCGTCAAGGATGGAGCTCAAAGGCGACACTCCCTGGCCCTGGTGGGGCCTTAGCTGTTGGCAGTGCACCCACAGCGGCTAGACACACTTCCACACATGTATGCACACATGCACACACGCGCACACACACGTGTGCATCCACTCTCCTCGGAGAAGCGTCCCCACCAACCGGTTCTTGAGGGCGCTAAGGAGAGGCCCAGGATTGATCCCCCAGTGCTTGGGGGAACCTGCCCGTGTCCAGGTCCGAGAGGACAAGGCAAGACTGGCCGCTGTGCCCACAGGCCCCCAGAAGCACCAGGATGGTCCGGGCACAGGCTGCCGGGACCTGGACACGGTCTCGTGTTTGCTGTCAGGTGGGGACCCTCCGCTCACGGCCCCTCCGGCCCTCAAGCACAGCTCTGCCCCAGCGGGAAGCAGCGGACAGAGGGACCAGTGGCTCATCGTCGTCCTTACGGTCAGAAGCCTCTGCTCACGCGTCGTTTCCTGTTTTAGAAAGAACCGATAAAGAAAATGAAAAAGCAGAGTATGTGGCCGGAGTTCCAGGGGTTTAAGAAAACAGACGGAGTGAGGGTCCCACCCTGTGCCCCACCCCACGGGGGCTTCGTTGCCCCCAGCCCACCCCTAGCCCACCCCTGCCCTGCGCCCCACGGCATCCCAGGGCACTGGCAGGGCGGAGGCAGTGGGGGGCTGGGTGCCTGGGTGTGACTGGGGGTCGGTCTCTGCCCCTATTGCTGTTGGAGAAGAGCAGGAGGCCCAACACCTGGGAAACTCCTTTGGGTGCTGCGAACTTTGGGAGGGAAAAGTGCTCTCCTGTGTTGACTTGCCCGGGGCAGAGACACCCGGGGTGGCAATTCCACAGTCCTGGCATCCACTGGGGAAGACAGAGACAGACAGACATTCAGACAGACAGAGCTGCTCTTGCCTGCGTCCCAAACCCCTCTCGGACACCAGGAGGCTTGTCCTGGCTGCCGGGGTCTCGCTCAGGGCGCGGATCTGTGCGGCGGGTCCTCGGCTGCGTGGGGCTCGCCTGTGGCTCATCGCTAGCCCACTGCTGCCTGCCCGGGCTGCCCCTGTCACGTCTCCCTGGCCAGCTGGGCAGCCGCTGGCCTTCGGTGCTGATGGCTCGCAGCCCCGTGTGCTTCCCATACCTGCACGAGTCCTGTGCCATGATCCCCCACCGGGCCACCGGGCCATCTCACCTGCAACCTCTCAGGGGACCCCTGTGGCCCCCTTGGGAGACGCTGGTGCTGACCTCTGGGCTGCAGGTGGTTCGTTTCTGGTCCGAGGCTCCCGGCCTACCTTCTGCCCCCTGTCCCCACCCGGGCTCAGCGCTGGCTGTGCGGGAGTCTCTCCAGTCTCCGTGGGTGTGACCCTGTCTGTGACTGGTCTGTATGTGCATCTCCTACCGGCCCTCCTGAAACAATGTATCAACTTCCAGCTGTGACTGTATCCAGTCTGCCTGAGCTGTCTGTGTGCAGGCCGTGTGTGCGGGTGTGTGCAGCCCTTGTGCAGGCCATGTGCAGCCCTTGTGGGGGCCTTGTGCAGGCTGTGTGGGGGGCCATGTGCGGGCCGTGTGCATGCTGTGTGCATGCTATGTGCAAACTGTGTGCGGGCCGTGTGGGGGCTGTGTGCATGCCATGTGCGCCGTGTGGGGCCATGTGAAGGCCTGTAAGGCCGTGTGCAGGCAATGTGGGGCTGTGTGCATACCATGTGCATGTCACATGAGCCATGTGGGGCCGTGTGCAGGCCGTGTGGGGCCATGTGCAGGCAATGTGGGGCTGTGTGTATACCATGTGCATGTCACGTGAGCCGTGTGGGGCCGTGTGCAGGCCTCGAAAGGGCAGCCCCAGGCTCACGCGCTGGCCCTGCTGCCTGGCCCCTCTGAGCTGGAGCCTGGCTCCCTCTCAACTTCCCAGCTCGCACAAGACCCTTCCCAGACACACACCACAGAGACACGCGTGCTCGGGCCTGCTCTCCGAGGGGCCCCAGACGTTGCTCCAAGAGGGAGTGTGAGGGGGAGCCCGTGGTTGGCCCGTCCACTCCGTCTGCAGAGTGAACGGGGGAGGGTCCCACTGGGCCTTCCGGGCGCGCTCGGACGTCTCCGCAGGTCATCAGACATCAGTTCTGTCTGATGACCTCAGCCGCTCCTGGCCGGGGCCTGGGCCATGACTCAGGAGCAGGAGCCCATCTGGACGGGGACCTGGTTTCTCTGCCTTCTCCTCCAAGACCCCCATGCCCACACCTACACCCACCCCTGCCACATCCTGGTATCCCGGTCGCGTGGACAGGTCACTGACTGGGAGCAGCGTCTGCCCAGTCTGGGGAGGGGTGGCGGCCGGGGGCTGAAGCGGGGAGAGCTTTGCTGCTTTTTCCCTGCAAGGTGATGAGAAACATTCAAAGTGTGTCTGGGCTAGGCAGACGCCTCTGGGCTGACCACACGCCTCGTCAGGGGTCCGGGGCCTTCCCTAACAGTGCACGGTCTCTGGGTGTCCCCAGGGGACCCCTGAGCACTGCCGGTAGGATCCCCAAACTAAGAAAATGCTCAGACGGCGTCTGGGCCTGACACGCCGTCTCCCTGCGCACGGGTGAGCCCCACTCGGGCCCGAAGCCCCGGCCATGCGGGTGGCGCCTCTCCGGGACCCTGGCCAGGACCTGGGGTGAGCCGCGCCCCTGACCTCCCGCCCAGACCCACGTTGGAGCTCTCCTGGCAGAGCAGGAAACGGCCCAGTTGGGAGTCGGGATCTTCAGCGGAGCTGGACGGACGCTGGACTGCCTGTTCTGGGGGCCGGGCCCGGGGCTGAGGCCCAGGCCCTGTGCGTCCCCCCGCCGCCCCGGGCCCAGCTCCTGCTGGTCCCCCTGCCGTGCGCCCCATTCTGTGCTCAGGCGTTCCTAGATCAAGCCCGTGATTGCAAAAATGTCGTAGAAAATAAGATGGATTGAGAAAATCGTGATCGCTATTTATCTTTTAAAATATGCAAGCACATAAATCCCAGGATTAGAAACGAAAATATTTGTGCTAATGTCATTTGTTTAAAAACTAGGAATAGGAGATTTAATATTGCTCTTTTTAAAACTGGTATTTTAATTAAAAATTAAAAATGGATTATACCCGCTTTCAGCTCTGCTTGAAGCAAACCTTCCGGGGAGTTTTGCTGGGACACAGGCAGCCCGTGTGCAGGTGGAAAGGCAGTCATGCGAAGAACATGCATGCACACGTGAGCAGTTCTGCTGCCGGAACACGGACACGGAGTGTCCACGTGTGAGTGCGGATCTGCCCACGAGCACGTCACGTGAAGCCAGGCGGCGAAGGCGCCTCTCCACGCGCTCGCATGCCACGGGGAAGTGTCCGTGCATGCGGGCAGAGGCAGGAGGACACCCCCGCGCTGTTTACTCGCAAATCTATAATTACAAAACAAATTACCCATGAAATGGAACACTCTGGATTTTCTGCGATATTGTTCGGAGGCATTGGGCGGTTCCGTGTGTAATTACTGACGAGGAAGCCTGAACGCGCAGGGCTGGAGGCGCGTCCCGAGTCGTTCCCGAGTCCGGCCTCGGCCCTCCGCAGACGGGCCCTCCCTGAGCAGTCCCGGCCGCTCGCAGGTGACGGATCTGAGTCTCGGGAACACGTTTCTCCCCTTTGCCGTGGCGCCGCTGTCTGCGTGGGACGAGAGCAGGAGGCAGGCCCGGCCCTTTCCGACAGGCCCAGCCTCCAGCTGCAAAGTGGCCCCAGGGAGGGGTCAGGTGTTCCCTCACCACGTGCCCTGTGCATGTAGTGTGTGTTGGAAGAACACACGTGTATTCTGAGTGCGTGTGTGAGCCTGTGAGTGTACTGGGGTGACGTGTGGGAGCGAAAGACGAAGAGGAAGGGAAGGAGGGAGGGAGGGAGGGAGGGAGGGAGGGAACGCTTAGAGGGAGTGAGCGGCGGCCACAGCCCTGCGTCGTGCCCATCTGTAGGAGGCTCTGTTGGCTCTGCACCCCACCCCCACCCCTCGGCAGCCCCCGCCATCAGCACTGCCCTGAAGGCAGGCAGCCCAACTCTGGGACGCTGCATCCCCTTGGGAGCCCGGCACTCCGCCCCCGCCCCTCTGCTCTAGCCCCGGTGTGGCCAGGAGGCCCCTCCCCGGCTGAGACCCTGGGCAGCAACAGTGGACACAACTCCGTCCACCCCCGAGACTGGGAGGCGGGAGGGCCCAATGCTAGCCCAAGTGGGGGCGGCCTCAGTGGCCTGAAGTGGGTGGACCTCTGGACACAGAGCCCAGCAGGGTGGTCAGAGCCTGGGGCTCGGCTCGGGGCCTGTCCCCCTGCTGTGTCTGTGGCGTGGAGCCTCCCCTGGCCTGTCCCTGCCTCGCTGACCCACCACGGTTAGGGCAGGGCGAGAAGGCTCTAGGGCCCCCCCGGGCTGCGGTCACTGCAGCGGTCACCGCCCACCGTGTCCTGGGACTGGCGCCAGAGCCCCTCGGTGCCCCCCGCCCTGCTTAATCTCGGCCCGGCAGCCTCTCTCCTGCATCTGGGCTGTCAGGGCAGGGTCGGGGGACTCCAGAGCCCGCTGGTGTGACGGGCCCTTGGGTGGGCAAGAGAGGTGGTGGGCTCCAGACCCCCTGCCAGCCCCTCGCGGCCCCCGTCCCAGCCGTGCTCCCCGTCCCCAGCTCCGTGCCGTGGATCTGCGCCGAGTCCCCGACGCTGGAGTGGGTGATGGGGAGTCAGTGAGACAAAGATCCAATAATCCCCGGCTCGCTGCTCCCCTGCGGTCGCCATGGCAACGTGGAGTGCAGCCCCCCGCAGAGCCGCTGCACAAACCGGGCGAATATGTAAAATTAACAAGGTGCGCCGGGAGGGCTGGGGTGGACGGCAGCTGCCACAGGAGAGCGAAACAGGCCCAGGGACAGCAGTGACCAGCATCCCGGCCACGCGGGCCGTGCGGGCAGGGGGTCCGGGCTTCTCCTCGGCTTCTGTTGCGACCTGGTAAAGTTTCCGTCTCGGCGGGTTCTGGCCCTAAGGGTCATTGGCCCCACCTCCTGCACAATGACCCCATCGGGCCACGCCATGGGCAGGATGCAGGGTTTGGACTCACCAGTGGCTTAGTGGCCTGATGCACAGAGGAAGCGTCCCGGGCCTGTCGGTGATGGTGGCTGTGATCTGAGTGCGCCTGCCCACCCACGCCTTGGCCCTCCATGCCCCTGCATGGCTCTTTCCTGCTTGTGTTCAATCCTTGGGGGGGGTTCTAAGTCGATGATGCTGAGTTCAATTCTTATTGGAGCTGCCCAGGAAGGTGCGTTCCGGAGCGCAGGGCCTGGTGGGGCTTCCGTGGGGAGGGGTGGGGCTGGGCGGGGAGTGGGCATCGGGGACCCCTCCCCCACTCCTGTAACCCGGACAGCTCACGTCCCGACCTTCACCAACCGCACACGCCTGTCTGGACCCCTGGGCTGGTGTCCCGGAACCAAGGCAGAGGTTACCAGCGCCCAGGGCTTGAGTCCCGCAGCCAGCGCCCCCAGTAACCCAGTGTCATTCATGCAGGAGCACCTCAGGGTTCCAGGCTGGCAGCGAACGCCCCTGGGACGCAGCCCTCGAGCTCCCCAGAACTGAAAACCAGCAGAAAGCCGCCCACAGTGGGAGGTTGCAGAGAGGAGACGTATGATGGTGGATGCAGGCAGCCCGGGGAGCCGGCCCAGCCAAGGCCTGCCCTGAACGCCCCCCACACCAGCTAGCTGGCCTGTGGAGGCCCCGTCCTGCCACCCCGTGCAGGTTGAGGCTTGAGGAGGAGGCCCCGAACCTCACCTTCCGCACATTCTTTGTTCTCGCTGTGCCTTGGCATCTTGCTTTCCAGAGCGGGGCAGCCAGGCACTTCCTGTTCGTGAGATTGGCCTGACATGAGTGGGGGGGGAGGCACCTGCCTCGCCCACGGCCAAGCCCCCTCGAGGGTCCCCGAGCCCGCCGGGGAGGTCTCTGGCTGCAGGGCCAGGAGGCAGCCGTCAGCACCGCCAAGTGTGGCCCCGGAACCAAAGGAATGATGAACAACAATGCGAAGTGTGTGAGCATGAGCAGACGGCCACCTCCGAGGAAGCCACCGCAGCCACGGCTGAGGGAGGACGGGCCTCGGGCAGTGGCGGCCAGATGGTGAGGACAGGGACGCAGGCAGGGCCGATGGCACCGAAGTAGTGAGTTCTGATGGACAGGGAGGTCGTGGTAAGGGTGGTGACGGCACAGTAATGACAGGGTTGGGGGTGGCGGGGTGGGGACGGCTGGCTGTCACGGGCGTGATTAGGGTAATCATGGCCCGGCTGTGCCAACAATTGTGACTCTCTACTGACCCCAAAGAGGCCCGTGGCGGGGGCCGCTGAGAGCCACACCAAAGGAGCAGTGGGGGCCGGTGGGCCTGGGAGGACGTGAAGCCCCCAGGGCAGCCAGAGAGGCTGCGCGTCCCCCCTCCCCCATGTGCAAAGGGCCAGTGCTGGGCGCTTCCAGCTTTCGTGGCCCCTGGGGTCCAGAGTGCGGCCCCCGGGTCTCAGGCCTGGGGCTGGACCCGCTGCCCCCACCCCCGCTCCCGGGAGGGGCTCACTGTGGGAGGGGAGGACGCCTCGGCCCGCAGGGCCGGGGACCGGGTTTATTGGTTTGGCTCTGGGCACACATTTCTTGGGTTGATTTATTGAAGGTTATTTGTTCTCCTCTGTCACAAAAATCACATCTCAGCAAGTCTTTCGCGCGGGGAGGGACCTTGCAGGCTTTCTCGAAGAAAAGAAGGCTTTTCTTCTGTGACAGACCCACAGAAATGATTTTTCTGGAAGTTCTAGGTGTCACGGCACTCTCGGGGGCTGTTTGGGGCGTTCCGATCTCGAGCACTTCGGAACCCAGCCTGCGTCTCTTCTGGAAGCGAAAGCTTAAAATCGCACAGACATGGGAAAGAAGATGGTCGGTGAGAAAATGGCTAAATTAAAACTAGGATATTTTTCCAGTGAAAAATCAAACATTTCAAGAGGAGCGACAGCTGGTTATTAATATAAATAGATCTCTGAGCCCTACGGACGATGTCGGAGGGGGGAGGGGAACGGCTTCTGGGCTGAGGCCTCCGCCAGCTCCCTTCCGACGGGCCGTGGAGCCGGTGCAGGGCAGCTGCCTCCCGGGAGCAACAGAGAAAGGGGCTGCCCTGCTGGCAGACCCCTCCCCAGCCCAGGCCCCGGCCTGGGGGTCCCGAGGATGCTCAGCAGGGTCTTGGCGCCGGAATCTGTGTGGGAAGCGACACACGAAAGGAAGGTCACGCGAGGACGTGGCAGGCGGGGGCACCTCCTGGGCTGAGCGAGAGGCCCCTCATGCCCCGGCCTCTGGGCACTGAGCCAGGGCGCGCTGGCCCCTGGGTCTGTGGCTGATGGTGTAGGAGCTCGGGCGGGTGGCTCCTGCGTGCGTCCTGGCCTGGGGCTCCTCAGACCCCCCAGCTGTGCCACGCTGCCCCTGCCCCGTGGGACGGGCCCCCCATGCCCACCCGCGGTCCAGAGTTCCAGCACGGAGTTGCTGCTTTCCAGAACTTTCCGTCCAGTGGAGACGCCACCATGAAACCTGCCCCGTTCCTTGTGACGATCCAGAAGCCTGCGGCGACTGGGAAAGAGCCAGGGGGTCCCAGACATAACAAGCACACACACCCAAAATGCGCCCATCAGGGGCGGCGGAGGGTCCATCACTGAGGACTCGCTGGGCTGCCGCGGAGAGTGACCGGGGAGGCTGGAGTGGGGACCCCCACGGGCCCAGCCCTGAAGGGGAGACCGTGGCGTAAGCGTCGGGCACCAAATGCTCCCAGTTAAAATGTTTTTGGGGTGCTGTGTCTTGAAACGGGAACACTAAACATTTTTGAAATGTAGATTCTATTCAATAATTTACTTCCAGCCAAACTCCTCAGCTAAGTTGTTTAAAGGGAAAAGCTATTTTAAAGTCTTATTGGGAAGCGTCAACCTCAGAAATGAAAATGCTGAGGAAGAAATGTAAGCGGGGCGATCCGTCAGATGAGCTCCGCTGAGATGTAGGAATTGTGGCGAAGGTTTTAGAAGATTAAAAGAGCTTTGGAGAGGCGTTGTGGGAACAATCATACAACAACTCAGGACGTGATTGGGGCCTCTAAACTTTGCGATTTGAAATGGTCAAGATGGCAGATTGCATTAGGTGTGTTTTACCAATTAAAGGCCAAATTCTATCAACATACAGAGATCAATGGACCAAGAACCAATCCCACAACCTGGCATTTAGAATACGGTCTAGCAGTCGTATGAATGGGAAAGGCACCATTACATGAACGAAATGGGATTCATCAAAGCTAAGAAAAAAATTAACTCAAAAATACCATTTCCTGGATATTCGCCAAATACACATCTGACAAGGGGTTGATATCAAGTATATATAAAGTACTGGTTGAACTCCACAAGAAGAAAACATCCAATCTCATAAAAAAAAAAAATGGGGCAATGAAATGAACAGAAACTTTCTCAAAGAAATCCAAATGGCAAAAAGGCACATGAGAAAATGCTCTACATCATTAATCATCAGGGAGATGAGATCAAAATCAAAATGAGATATCATCTCACACCACAGAGACTGGCCCACATCCAAAAGAACAAAAGCAACCGGTGCTGGTGTGGATTTAGCGAGAAAGGAACTCTCCTTCACTGCTGGTGGGAATGCCTACTGGTTCAGCCCTTTTGGAAAACAGTATGGGTGATTTGACACCCATACTGTCAAAAATCAGATGGGCTGGTCACGTAATGAGATTTAAAGAAGACCGCTGGACTAGAGCTGTTACCAACTGGATTCTGCGGGATGTCAAAAGACCGTGTGGCCTCCCACCTACCAGATGGTCAGACTTCTTCATCAAGATCATGAACTTGAGGCTCTTCAAGTTCCTAGAGCGAACAGATGCCATTGGGCTACGCTAGCACGCGACAGGGACAAATGGAGACATTACTGGTGCCCGCTCAAGCAAATCGACGGAGCAAATCGACGGAGCAAATCGACGGTTAACAGGAAGTCAAGTGATCAAGTGAAAGCCACTTGTTATTCCCTTATTATGTTTCTTTATATCTCACATATGAGGGAGATCATCTGTTTCTGCCTCTCTCCTTCTGGCTGACTTCATTTACGAGGATCCCCTCCAGTTCCATCCACACAGCAGCAAATTACACAATTTGATCTTACAGTCCAATAGCATTCCATTGTGTATATGCACCACAGTTTAACTGACAGTATTATAAGTCACAATGACTAAAATATCATTTTAAAAGAAAGAGAGCAACAAAAAAATAGAGAAATATGGGCCTGGGGGGTGTGGCTCAAGTGGTAAAGTATATACCCTACATACATGAAGCTCTGGATTTAATCTCGGACACAGCACCCCCCAACTCCAGCACCACAAGAAGTGAAACATTCATGCCCCCCAGCACCACCTCACTGACACAACAAAGCAAAAGATAGAGAAATAATGATGGGAATTTTTTGGAACAACTTAAAGGAAGATGAGGGGTGAGAGAAACAGTATGATAAGGTGTTTGCCTTGCACACACAGCTGATGCAGAAGTGATCCCTTAGTGCAGAACAAGAGTAGGCTCTTAGTAGTGCCAAGTGTTACCCAAAAACTTGGAAAGAAATGCCATGGGAGGGGCTAGAGCACAGCGTGTCGGGCGTTTGCCTTGCACGCGGCCAACCCGGGTTTGATTCCCAGCATCCCATATGGTCCCCTAAGCACCTCCAGGAGTAATTCCTGAGTGCAGAGCCAGGAGTAACCCCTGCATCGCCGGATGTGACCCAAAAAGAAAAAAAAATGCCATGGGATGAAGTTTTCCTTTTTGGAGCTTTGACTTATGAGCTGACCAGGCGAAGCTCTAATTACAAGTGAACCCTAATTTTTCTGTCCAGAGCTGAATACAAAGCTCAGGACTAAGACAAATAAAAGTAATGTAAAGAAGAAAAGAAAGTCTCCCAGGTTCTGTGTGCAAATTTTGCCCAGTTCTCATAGTCCTGGCCTATGCACAAGGCAGAATCTAAGGACCTCAGCTAAGAAGAAAAGAGCTGAACTGTGCTACTCACTACAAGTGAGATAGAATTTGGAGTTTTGAGGCAGGCAGGCAGGCAAGCAGAAAGGAAAGAAGGAGGGAGGG
>JAOXYA010214837.1:0-20069 GCA_028565675.1 Sorex palustris | reverse complement strand
GTAACAACAAAATCTCCAATGGAGATGTTACTGGGCCCGCTCGAGCAAATCGATGATCAACGGGAGGGCCTTTACCTCGAGCAATGGGCTGCCCTATGCAAAAGATCTCTATCACACTGACCTTCAGTGTGAGCAACTGGAGGCCATCATGCTGGGATGGATTAAGTGAGTCAGGCTGAGGGTGTCAATGAAAAACAGAGCTGGGACCCGAACAATTGTCCAGCGGGCAGGGCGCTTGTCTTGCACGCAGTTACCCTGGCTTCCATCCCTGGAATCCTGGATGGTCCCCTGAGCCCCACCAGGGGTGATCTCTGAGCACAGAGCCAGGAATAAGCCCCGAGGACAGCGGGGTGTGACACCAAAACAAAATAAAACAGAACTGGTGGGCGGGATCATGTAGGAGGTGAATGGGGGCCCTTGAATGGGGTCAATCCAGACACCATCCCTGGCCACCACAGAAGTTCCACTGAGCACTGCCTGGAGGAGTTCCCTGACCACAGAGCCGGGAGCAAGCCCTGAGCACTGCTGGACATGTCCCCCGGCCCCCTACAAAACAATGCTGTGCTGTTATTAAAAGTTCTATGGTGGTTATAAAACACACAAAAAGGCAGGGCCAGAGAGATAGTACAATGGGTAGGGATTTGCCTTGCATGTAGCTGACCCAGGCTCGATCGCCAACATCCCTTATGGTCCCCTGAGCACCGCCAGGAGTGGTTCCTGAGTGCAGAGCCGGAAGTAAGCCCTGAGCATTGCCAGGTGTGGCCCTCCCCCCAAAAAAGCCCACAAAGAAAGGCATGTATAATATTAGGAAATAAATATGCATAAAACTATGATACATAAAACTCTGACTATATAAACATCATGTAGGCTTATACGAATTCAAATTATATGGAAATTATTAATAAATGAAAATAATTACTTCATAAGGCTGTTGGGATTATGAGTAGGTAAATATACCCTTTGCACTATTCTACAGTGGCCTGTAGATTTTTATTGCTTGTTAAGTAACTCCTGCTGGCCTGGAGGGTTAGCGTAGTGATTCAGAACGCCTGCCTTGCAGGCAGATGGTCACGAGTTAAATCCCCCAGTGCTCCCGTGTGCCGAGCCTGGTCCAGGCCAGTTACTGCTGGGATTCCCGGTGTCCTCACAGGCTTCCAGCTGCACCACAGCTTGGTGTGTGTAAGCAACACAAAGGGGCGCACCCCCCACTCCCAGGGAGCAGCATCTCTAGAGAGATGCGTGAGAACCTTACAGGAAGGGCGGTCACCTTGAGGCACCTCCACCCTCTCCTGCGGGCCCCACAGCCAGAACCTGTGCACCTCCACTCCCAGTGTGTTCCCCAGACAGCACGTGTGCAGACACCACACCCAAAGGCGTGCCAACCTCAGTGAGCACCACAACACCATCACCACCACTACCAGTGACAGGAGGTGGGGACTGGGACAGGGATTGAAATCAAGAGCCACACGGTCATTTCTGAGGAGGGGCCAGTTGGCTGCTGCTGCCTGGATAATCCGAGGTTCCTTAGTCGCCTCCGGCAGGGCAAGAAACTAGGTTCCTTCTGATCCCAGAGCAGCAGGGGCAGCCTGCTTCCGCTGCCCCCACCCCCGCTCCACCCAGGGGCCCCCACCCTCAGGGGTCTCCTCTTTCCTGATGATTCCTCTGCCCCCGCCATGGGATCCAAGCCTCAGCCCTCTCTGCGCCCCTGTGACACTCCCCTTCCATTGTACGGCTCCATAAACTCACAAGAACACCTTGAAAAGGCTCTTTAAAAAGAGCCTCTTGGGGCTGGAGTGATAGCACAGTGGGGAGGGCATTTGCCTTGAACACGGCCAACCTGGGTTCGATTCCCAGCATCCCATATGGTCCCCGAGCACTGCCAGGAGTAATTCCTAAGTGCAGAGCCAGGAGTAACCCCTGTGCATCGCAGGGTGTGACCCAAAAAGCAAAACAAAATAAAACAAAATAAATAAATAAATAAATAAAAATAAAAAGAGCCTCATTGGAAAACATAGTCTGCAGAAATGACCTTCCCTGCGCTCCCTTCCGTGCTCACATGTCCCTAGCTCCATTTTTTTTTTTTGTCCATTTTCCTCTCTCCCTGGCTACATTCTATTTTTCTGGAACCATTTTCCCAAACCTTTGGCTAGCCACTGAAATTATGGGGAGGGGTCTCAGTACTTGGGGGCTCCCTCCCAGGCTCCACTTCATTCCTCCTTCCCACTGGGATGGCAGCTGTACCCTTATCATTCCCGGGAATGGGGGGCGGGGAACGGCACTGCCATTGGATGAGAAGACAAGGTCTTTATTTAGGGGTGCAGCCTTGGACCCGGAGGCTGAGTCCAGAGGGATCAAGAGCAGAGGCACTGGGAAGAGAGCAACACAATGCATGTCTCTTTTTCCTTCCAAAGCTGAATTGAGGGGCCAGAGAGATAGTACAGTGGGTAGGGCTCTTGCCTTGCGTGCAGCCAATCGGGGTTCGATCCTCCGAGCCCCACCAGGAGTGATTCCTGAGTACAGATTCAGGAGTAACCCCTGAATGTTGCCAGGTGTGGCCCCCAAACAAACAAAAAGCAAAAAAAAGCAGAGTCTAGTTCACAAATCAAAACTGACCTAATGTTTTCTCTGAAAATAATGCAGTCTGTGGTTTGAACATCTCCTGGAGAAACTTTGTCTTGACCAAACCGCCATGAATCTAATTGCAGTGAGAATAAAGTTGTTAAACTGGTGAAATGACACAGACAATGTGCTCCAAGAACCTGTTTGCGATCCTGACCGGGCTGAGTTCTTCATGATGAGACATGGTGATTCTACTAGTTCAGCATGAGAGGCTGGCCTGTAGCTTGATCAGCCAACTTCATTGGTTCTCAGGAGAGCTATGACCAATGTCCTGTTGTTGCTGACACACGGTCGTGACACTGTAAGATCCCAGAGTGTGTCCCCTGGGAAGAACTGCTTCCTTATCGTGCATGCCAGAAAACTGACTTTGGGTGGAAAATATGAATGCAGACAATATGAAGTTGAAAATCACTAACTGAAGACTTGGTACTCTGAAAAAGTTTGGAGCATAATCTAGCCGATTTTGTGCCCCATTTTTATTTCCCTCTGACAGTGTGTTATGTATAAATAGAGCCACTGTCACTGTCACTGTCCTGTTGTTCATTGATTTTGCTCAAGTGGGCCCAGTAACATTGTGAGAGTTGTTACTGTGTTTGGCATATCGAATACGTCATGGGAAGCTTGCCAGACTTTGTCATGTGGGCAAGATACTCTCGGTAGCTTGCCGGGCACTAAATAAAAATTTTCATGGGGGCTGGAGACATAGTACAGGGCAGGGCACTTGCCAGCTCATGGCTGAACTGGATTACACCCCCAGCTTCTGATGTGGTCCCCTGACCAGGAGTGATCCTTAAGGCACCACAGGTGTGACCCCAAGCCAATATAAAAATTTTTTTAAACATCTTTATCTCCATTTTGAGGTGTGTGTATGTGCACACCAGGGGCTACTCAGGGCTACGTCAGGCTCTGTGTTCTTGGCAGTGTCGGCGGGACCTTGTGTGGTTCTGGGGATCAAACTGAGGTTGAACCCGTGCAAGGTCAGAGCCTTTACCCCTACACTGTCTCTCTGGCTGCAGCACTTGGGGTTCTTAGGACTTTGTCAAATGATGAGGTTTCTTAACTGAATGGCCAGTTGGATAGGATGAGGTGCAAGAAGGGCTCACACACACGTACACACACACACACACACACACACGCAGGCACACACACACACAGCACCCCCAACGAAGCCGCTCCTCTTTGCTGGTCCCACTTTAATAAGGAACCAAAAGCTCCTTGGCGGTGAGGTCACAGAGCTAGTACCTGGGAGAGCCGGCTGGGAGCCCACCCACCCTGGGGGCCAGGCTCAAGCCCCCTTCTATGGGCTCCCTGAGGAGTGTGCCCACAGGCAGTGCACCACGAGAACCAGGGGGGATTTTCCAAGTGGCTGGTCATCTTCCTGCAAGCAGAGTGTTGATGTGAAGGGAAGGACAAGCACAGAGCGAAGACAAGGTGGCTCTGCGCCCGGAAGCAGCCCAGCAGTGGGGGCTTTTCCCCCCCAATTTCTAAAACCTTTCCCAAAAGGGCCACACCCGGAAGTGTCGGGGCTTGCTTACTCCTGGCTTTATGCTCAGGGATCACTCTGTGTGTGTGTGTGTGTGTGTGTGTGTGTGTGTTGTGGGAAGGGGTGTTCAGGGACCATATGGGGTTTCAGGGATTGAATCCAAGGTCAGCTGCGTGCAAGGTAAGTGCCTTCCCCTCCTATCCTATCTCTCACAGGGGCACTGCTTGGCCCAACTACCAGCAGGCACTGCCTCTTTGGACCCCGTACTACTCTGAGTGGAAGTTTTCTCCTTGTCTTTCACTGCACACAATGATGTGTCTAAAACAGCAGAACGAATATTGTGTGTCCCACCGTTTCACCTTGAGCCCGTGCTGACGTCCATCCACTGCCTTTGGCAGGCGCCAGAGTTCAGATTGGCTGCACTCAAGGCAAGTGCCCTACCCACTGTACTATCTCTCTGGCCCCTTGATTCAGCTTTGGGAGGAGAAAGAGACATGCATTGTGTTGCTCTCTTCCCAGTGCCACTGCTCTTGATCCCTCTGGATTCCACCTATGGGTCCAAGGCTGCATCCCTAAATAAGGACTGGACCTCTCATCTAATGGCAGTGCCATCCCCCCGTCAGAGTCCAGGAATGAATCGGGGAGTTGAATTCTTCAGAAGGTGTCTATAGGCGAGGAGTATGTGGTTCAGTGTTTGAGCTCACTCCTATGCCCAGGCTGGAGAGAGCTATATGGCAGGATGGCATATGTGGGTGCCGTGGATTTGAGCCCTAGCACCGCATGGACTCCAGTGACATGTAGTGTGTATAAGCCCCCCCTCCCGCAATAAATATAGGGCATTGATTACCCATGTTTATTGAGCAGATTTTTTTTTCTTTTTGGGTCACACCCAGCAATGCACAGGGGTTACTCCTGGCTCATGCACTCAGGAATTACTCCTGGCAGTGCCCAGGGGACCATATGGGATGCTGGGAATTGAACCCAGGTCGGCAGCGTACAAGGCAAATGCCCTACCCGCTGTGCTATCACTCCAGCCCCTCGACATTCATTTTGATGTGTCAATTTAGAAACGTTTATTAACAGAGCCAGTTAAAACAATAACACATATTCTATAAAGATAATTGGTTAGAATTAGACGAAGCGGAAGTTATTTCTCTCATCTGTAATAGTTATAGGGTGCTGGGGTGGTGGGTTGTGCTCCTGAAATCCTCACTAGTCAGCTTTGTTCCGGCTCTTTAACTCTGCCACCTCTCTGATATGTCGCTCACAGTGAAGTTCCATGGCGTGCTCTTTGCCAGTCAAAGGGCGTAAAGAATTAGGAAGGGATACTGGGTACCAGAAATCCACCTGACTCTGATGGACTCTCAGCAGTTGTCTTGTGATGACTCAGCTCACACCCCATAGGCCAGAACCTTGTCTCGTGGTCGCGCCTTTTCGAAAGGGGTGCAGGGAAATGTAGTCTTTTTTAAAATTTAGTTTTGGGCCAGGAAGCCAGGGGCCCCATTAGCAAATTCCATTACTTTAGGCAAACTTTAGGCCCCGTAACTGCAGTTCTGCCACAATTGCCTTTCGACCTATTTTAGTGAATTTAAAGGAGGCCTTAGTGCCACTTGCCTCCAACCCCTCTTCACATTTCACGAGTGACTTTAATTTTAGATACATATTGACCCACAACCATGATCTTAAGTGACTTGTGCCCTGTGCGTTATACATGTACATTATTACACCTCATCTGCCTCATGACCCATAAAACACACACTCTAGAAAAAAAAAAACACCTAAATATGGAAGAAACCCAGCTGCCCCAAACCCACAGAGCTAGAAAGTAGCTGAATCTGAATTTTAACTCAAATTCTCCCTTAGCCTTAAGCCCCTTGTCAATACCCATTTGCAAACTACTGCCTCAGAGGCCATGACTCAACTGACCCATGTGCTAAAGATATCCAATGCTGCACTGTTTAGGAAGGAAAAAGACGGTAGCTGTCTGCAGAAATCAGACCCACTCTTCCTCAAGCTCCAGATTCATAGCCCCAGAAGAAAGTCAGCATGTGGTTTTCATTCAACATAGCAAAGATGCCTTATAGGACTCTCTTGTAGGGAGGGTTTGGATTCATAGGTTTTGTGTATTGGGTTTGTTTTGGTTTACAAGCCATACCTAGAGCTGCCCAGGAGCTACTCCTGGCTCTGGGCTAGGGCATCAGGGGTGGTTACTCCTAAAAGTAAGTGCTCTAGGGACCATGGGGTGTTGAGGATGAAGCCCAGTTCTCCTGTGTGCGAAGCCTATGCTCAGGCACTTGAACTATCTCTCTGGCCCTGGATTAATTTAACATCTAGTTAAAACAAGGAGAAAAAATGCCATGTCACAGGAGATTCAATCATTCCACCAAAGGTTTTAGTTTGTGAGTATACTCTGGACCCTGAATTCTTCTCGCTCTGCCAGGGTAGACCTAGAAAGGGAGGAAGGGAAGAAGGGAGAAGAGGTGGTTTGGGCGTGAGTATTGGGTGGGCAGGATGGTGACAAAGGAAAGACAAGAAGGAAAGTTTCTCTCCAGTTTTGCTATGAGGCCAGTTGGGAGCTGGTTGTAAAAACAAGCTTTGGGGTGTTGAAACATTTTCAACTGCGGGAAGTCACAATCCGTGCCCTCAGAACAAAATGTTCTCTCCGAGCCCTGCCGCTGACTCTCCCCCAGGAAGAGGGGATCGACCTGACTTTCTAGGCCGCCTTTTCAATGCAAGGGACTGAGGAGAGGTTAGGAGCAGAAACAGCTAGTGGCTCTCAGTTCCACCAAACTCTAATTTCGCTTCTCTATGAACCCTCTGTGGAGAAGAAGCACTGTGTTGCCGACTGGGGAGCAGGCAGGTGGCAGAAGCGGGTGACGGATCTCAAGAGCTACATTCGTAAGCTGCTGCCTTAGAGGCCATGACTCAACTTACCTCTGTGCCAAAGAAGCCCAACCATTTATTTATTTATTTATTTGTTTGTTTATTTAATGAATCACTGTGAGATACAGTTACAGACTTACAAAATTTCACGATTACGTTTAAATCAAACAATGATCGAGTACCCATCCCTCCACCAGTGCCAATTCTCCACCACCAATTAACCCAGTGTCCCTCCTGCCTTACCCACCCCTTCCCTCCCCCTGCCTTTATGGCAGACACATTCCCTCTTTCTCTCTCTTTCCTTTTGGGTGTTACGGTTTGCAATATAAGCACTAAGCTGCCATCATTTTTGGTCCAAAGTCTACTTTCAGCACACATCTGCCATCCCGAGCAATCCCTCCAACCATCATTTACTTGGTGGTCTCTTCTCTATCCCACCTGCCTTTTCCCCCAACACAGGAGATCGGCTTCCATGCTGTGGGGCAATCCACCTGGCCCTTATCTCTACTATCCTTAGGTGTTATTCTCCCATCATGTTACTTTATATTCCACAAATGGGCGCAGTCATTCTGTGTCTGTCCCGCTCTTTCTGACTCATTTCGCTTAGCATGTTACTCTCCATGTTGATCCACTTATATGCAAATTTCATGGTTTCATCTTTTCTTCTAACAGCTGCACAGTATTCCATTGTGTAGATATACCAAAATTTCTTTAACCAATCCTCTGTTCACAGAAACTTGGGTTTTTTCCAGATTCTGTCTATTGTCGATTGTAAATAGTGCTAACCACATGTATTTTTATAAAGGAAAAGGAATATTTGTGTCTCCAGAAATGGAGCCTGTGCTTCCAGGATAGAAAAATGCCAATAATTTTTCTATTAATTCTTCTATCAGCTTGCCAATGCAAATCACTGAACCCCAAGAGACAGGACAGTGGGTAGGGTGATTGTCTTGCACACAACTGACCTGGGTTTGATTCCCAGTACCGCATAGGGTTCCCCAAGCCCCACCCAAAGTGATCCCTGAGCCCAGGGCCAGGAGTAAACTCTGAGAATTTCTGGGTGTGGCTAAAAAGAAAACAAAAATGTGATCTGGCATTTTGGGGGTGGGAGAGTAGCACATCTGGCAGGACTTGGGGGGATCATTCCCAGCAGTGCTCAGGGGTAACTTGCGGTGACAGGGAGCGAACCTAGGGCTCCTGCAGGCAAAGTCTTGCCCAAATGATTCGGCATTTTGGTGGGGAAGGAAGGGGAGCCATAGCTGAGGGACTCAGCTGGGGCCAAGGAGCTTTCAAGGTGGGAGGCGGGAAATAGCCCCAAGCTGTGGTCCCAGCTGTTGAAGCACATTGAGGGGTCCTGCCCCGTCTGGCTGTTTCTCTTTTGGGGGGCCTCCCAGACAGTACTCAGGGGGGCTTGGGACCACTTATAAACAGGACTCAAGGCCAAATGCTTGGCACAGCCACTGTGGTGATCTCCAGGGTGAACCCAGGGATACTGGCAGGGGGAGCATTTGGTATTGGGGATTGAACTCAGGCTCTGGTGCCTGCAAGGCACATACCCCTGTCCCTGGGACTGCTTCTCTGCCCCCTCCCCCTCCTCCTGCCCCTTTGACTCTTCTTCCCCCTCCAGGCCATGCTAGGCTAAGCCAGCAGCTAGTGCCCTCCCCTGGGTCCCTGATCTACGGGGAGGGCCGGAAGCACTCTGCTTCTCCTGCGTCCCTGAGTCCAACAACACACACTTTCCTCCTGCAGACTCTGTTGTCATCGCTTTCTGGGTGGGCCTGGCGGCCTTCGTGCTCTTCCTCTTCCTCATCCTGCTCTACATGTCCTGGCCGGGCTCCCCGCAGGCGCGGTAAGTGGGGTGTCCTGGGGCGGGAGCGGGGGGAGCTTATGGGGTATGTGGAGGCTGGGAGTGTGGGGTGTGTGTGTGTGTGTGTGTGTGTGTGTGTGTGTGTGTGTGTGTGTGTGAGATGGGGACTCTTGCAGTGGGATGCACTGGGCCCGGGGGGAAATGTTGGTTTCTACAGGATGAACAGGCCAGTGTGGAGTTCAGAGCTGGCAGACAGATGCACTGGGCCAGATGCAGGGGGCGGGATGGAGGCACAAGGGGGGGGGCTGGTTGGAGGCAGGGGCCGGGATGCAGAGGGTGGGATGGAGGCAGGGGATGGATGGAGGGGGCAGGATGGAGGCACCAGGTGGGATGCAGGGGGAAGGATGGATGCAGGGAGAGAGACGCAGGGGGCCGGATGCTCCGGGCCACAGCCAAAGGTCCCTTGGCTGAGTTGACAGGTACCACAGCAGAGCTGCCTGGCTTTTGTTGGGAGTGGGGTGAGGGTATCTTCCTAGGAATGGGCTACTTTGGGGGTGATGGCTGCCCAACTCTGTGAACAGACTGAAGATCCTGGACACACAGAGTTTTGCTTTCAGGACCCCTTTGGGGAGCTTCCCCGCCAGGGTCTACACTCCAGCATGTGGTTTGCGGGGAGGGGCTTGTGCTCCAGCCCTCTGAGCTGTCTCCCCGCATGAATGCTCTTATCTTTTTATGATTAAGTGATTATTTGAGGGGGGAAGCCAAAAAGTTTTTATTAAAAGAAATCATGTCACATTCAAGAGAACACGGGCTCACAAAGGCTGATATTCACATTTTATTTTGGGGTATTTTCTTGGGGAGGGGGCACACCCAGTGGTGTTCAGGGCTGACTCCTGGTGAGGCTCAGGGGACCATATGGGGTGCTGGGAGTTGAACCTGGGTCAGTCGCCTGCAAGGCAAACAGCCCACCCCTATACTATCGCTCCAGTCACATTTTAAATGAACAAGCTTCAAGCAGGAAGCTCCCTGCTTCCATGAGCCTGTGGGTACCTGGGATCCCAGGGTTCCTACAGGGTCACAGTTACAGAACTCTGTGATGAGCGATGGGGTGGGACTGGTGGTGAGACTCGCTAAACAGTGCTCTCCGGGCCCCTGTACTGGAAAACTGAGAGAAGCCAAAGAGGCCTCTGAACAACACAGAAAAAAGGGAGATTTGACTATTTTATTTCAAGTGTGGAGTGGTGAAGTGTACACCACGCTGGCCTGTCTCAATCAGTGGGTTAGGTTTTGGCTTTGGTGGTGGTGAGGGGGGTGCAGGGGAGTCACTGGTAAAGTTCCAAGGGTCACGTGGTGCCGTTTCCCCCTGGGCACCCCTTTGACACTCTATCTGCTCTGTCCACAGAGGCCACGCCCAGCGCCCCAACACCTGCCCCTGGGCCCAGGGCCTCCATCTCCCTTTCTGTCTTCGGAGGCAGCGGCCCCAAGGGACCCCCCAGACCCCAGCCAGCTCCGTTTAGGAAGGGGGCAGCATTGGAGGATTGTCTGGTCCCAAGGAGGGCCAGCGGGGGCCAGCGAGCCCTGCCTACATCTCTCCCCCCCATCCCCCCTGGGAGCTGGTCTTGGACTGGAACCCCCACGGCATCGGATGACATCTGGAGAGTGCCCAGCACCTGAGGGCAGGTGCGACTGACCTGGGCAGACTCATGTGTTCCAGGGTGAACCGCCAGTGACCTTGAACCCCTGGGACAACCCCCAGTCTGCTGAGGGCGGCCCTGTCTGGCTAACCCCACAGTGATGCCTTGGGATGGACACCCAGTGACCACTGGACTTGCAGCTTCGCTGCTTTCAGCAGGGTGGGGAAATAAACATCATTGACAGAAGTGTCTCTGCAGGCTCGTGAGTTTCAACGGTTCCTTCTCTAACTCTGCATGGGGGTGGTGGGGGGTAGGGGGTGTATTTCTGGAAGTGTTGGGGAGACAGTGCGGAGCTGGGGAACCAAACCCAGGACGCCCCCATGCAAAACCCGTGTTCCAGCCCTCGGAACGAGCTCCAGATTTCACCCGTGAGATCCCCCCATGGATGCAGCCGTCTGAAGGCCAGAGCAGGCCTTGGAAATGGAAACAGGCCCTCAACATCAAGGAAGCAAAAGGCCGAAAAGAGAGGACACTGAGAAACTTACCCAAAATAGACATTTATTCACAAGTTAAGAACCTCCCAATCCCCCTGGGCACCCAACTGGTTCCTCATGCTGCTCCCCACCGGCTGAGACTGCAGGGGCCAGGGGCCAGACATTTGGGGGGGCCGTGCGCCCTGGCTTTTGCAGGACAGGGCCATGTTTTGATCAGGGCACTCAGTCTCACGTGGCTCTGTCTGTCCTGGGCTCACACTCCCCAGTGGCACCACCTCTGCTTGGTTCATGTTTTAGTTTGGGTCACGCCCAACAGGGCTTGGCACTGACTCCTGGCTCTGTGCTCACTTCTAGTGGAGCTTGGGTGAACCCTATTGGGTGTCGGGGATGGAACTCGGGTCAACTGTGTACAAGACAAGCTTCCTACCTGCTGTACTGCTGCTCTAGCACCTGCCTCAACCATTTTAAGGTGTGGTGCTCACCAGGGCCTGCATCCCCTCCACCCGGGGGGGGAGGGGGACCCTGGAGGGGGAAGTGTGTGTGTGATATGGAGCTGCCCATGATCTTGTGCTCAGCGCACATGGTGGCCCCAGGGATCAAACTCCTGGATCAAACTCCTGACCATCTGCTGGCCGGGTAGGGGCTCTCAGCCAGGGGCCGTTCCTCTGGAGCAATGCACAGCTTGTAGTTTTGATTAAAAAAAAAGGTTCAGGCTAAATTTCCCGAGCCAAGCTCAAACATTTTTGAATATGACTCAGACGGGGGCTCCTTCATCTTCCTTTCTCCCCCCTCTTGCCTTCGCTCTTTTCTGTTGCAGTGATGCGGGGGTTGGGTTGGACATGGGGGGGGAATGCGGTATTTGCTGAGGGTCCCTCTTTCATGGGGGAACTCACTCAGACGCTGGGGCCGGGCCCCCCTATGCTGCCTCTGGGGTCATGCCTCATGCCCTGACCCCCCCCCTCATTTTTACCCTTTGAGGATGAAATGCAGCATTTACATCTAATCACGCCGATTTAATATGCTCTGAGACGTTCGTTATTATTAAAAAAAAAAAAGAAAAAGAAAAGGTCCACCCGACTTAGGGGGTCTCAGCAGAAAGAAAAAACGTGGCGTCTCTCTTTGGGTTTCCATGAGAAATAATCTTCGATGCTGCTGTGTTCACTGCACGTGAGGCGTTTCCTTTGCGGATGGAGGTGCCCCTGGGAGCAGGCCCCTGCCTGCCGGCCACGTGGGGTTGAGTGCATGTGTGCGGGGCTTGTGGCGTGGCCTCTTGGGGCCCTGGGCACCCACTGCTGTCCGTTCCAGTGGGTCTAGCTGGTCTTTCAGGCTGCCCCAGAGCCTGGCCCCATGCAAGGGAAGTTTCATGGAAACTCGACTGCAGCTCCTGGTGCTGGGGGGAGCCTGGGGTGGCCGGCGGGGTGTCAGTGGTCTGGGACCGAGGCCTGGAGGGCCCTGCAGAGCTTCACAACGGGCTCCTCCTCGTCCCCCTCCTCCTCCTCTCCTGTGGTGATGGCGGCATCACACACCATCCGGACGTGGGCCAGGAGCGTGTCGGGCCGAGGGGCACCCAGCCACATGTCCTTGATGTAAAGGGACACCAGGAAGGCGGCAGAGGCTGGGGAGAGGGAGGAGGACAGGGGCTGTGAGCATGTCTACCTGCCCTGCAAAAATGTGACCCCCCCACCATGCCTGGCACCCAGGGGGCTCTGCCCGCGACCACATGGGGGGGCCCTGGGTAGTGACCGCGCGTTGGCTGTGCCATGTGGGCTCCCTTTGTTTTCTAGCATGGAGGGAGAGGGGGTCGGGAAGTGCTTCCAGGTCATCGCCCCCACCCCATGGCAAGACGGCTCAGACTTACCTCGTGTGACCAACTCCTCCCCGTCGTCCAGGGAGGACTGGCAGAGACCCTCGACGGCCGTGTGGACGGGGTTCCCGGCCAGGCCCCGGGTGGCCAGCAGGCGCAGCATGATGGCGTTGAACTGGCGGGCCACGCTGCCGGAGGGTCCGGCCCACACCTCGGCCCCACTTAGCTGCGTGTACAGCCCGAAGAGGCCAGTGTCGGCGGCGCCATCCTCAAGCAGCTGTGCCACCACGGCTGGCTGCGGCAGGATGTGTGTCTCCAGCCAGCCCAGGAGCCCAGCAGCCTCGGCGGCGTCTGGCGGGCACCCAACCATGGAGCGCAGTGCCCAGCTGGCCGCCAGGGCGGCAGTGATGCATTCAGGGGTGGCCCTGTCCACGGGCTCGGGCCCCGGGAACGCAGGGGTCCAGTGCGTGAGGATGGCCCGCAGGAGGCCCTGGCATGCTCCTACGCTGGCCGCCGGCAACTCGGGTGCAGCCGCCGCCTCCTCGTCCCCTGGCCGTCGTCTCCGGCCCCGTGGGCCCCTGGCACGGGCTGGGCCAGAAGGCTTGTTCATATCCCTGAGCATTTCTAGGCAACACAGAGAGAGATGGGGATCGTTGGGGGCCACACGGCGGGGGGAAGGGAGAGGCAGCACCCGGACACTATGGGGCCCACCGTGTGCCCCCACCCTGCCCTCGGTCACTCACTCAGCAGCCGGCCGGGGGGCAGCCTCTCAGTGGCGCCCCTCAGGGCCTCCTGCAGCCCGGCGTCCCGGCCCAGCAGAGCCCAGCGCTGCAGCAGCAACATCACGTCCTCCGTGGTCAGCGCCGCCTCGGCCACAGTGAAGCGGCCCAGCTCCCGGAAGGCCTGCAACACTGTGACCCGGTACCGAAGCACCGACTCCAGCGTCCCGAGGAAGGCCGTCAGCTGGGCGGCGGTCAAGGCTGGCCTGGGGGGAAGCCACAGGGTAGGTGTGTGTGTGGGGGGCTGGCCGGGTGTCCCCCCGAGCTGACCGGGTCACGATGAGGGGACCCCACAGCCTGTGGGGATGGTGCGCCAGCAGGGGCCACCCCAGCCCTGGCCTTGGCCTGGAGAACTCAGTTCCGAGACCACGAGCTTTGGGGTCTCCTGAGACCCATGCCTCCCCCACTACCCAAGAGCTCCAAAGGGGACCCCTTGGTGACTTTCCCCATGACACGAAACGCTGGGGTAAGGTGGGGACAGCCCTGGAGGAAGCCAGACGGGTCAAAGAAAGGTGATGCCAGTTGCCCTTCGGGAAGTCTGGGTGCAAGAGGCAGGTGAGTGGGGGGCACATGGCACGGGGTTCTCCTTCCCCTATGCAACCCAGGGGTAGGTGTGTCTAGCAAGGTGAGTCTGCAAAGGCACCTCAGAGAGCCGATGTGGAGAAAAGGGGGTGGGGGGCAGCTTCTTGGGGGCCCCGGCAGGGGCAGGAGCTGGCATCTTACCGCAGGTGCCTGGTGAGCGCTATGAGCACAAACAGGAACTCGCTGACCAGCTGCAGGGGGAGGTGTTTGGGGGGCTGCTGAGGGTCCCTCACGGCCCCACCTTTATTCCCCAGGTTGGTCTCCCACAGTGCCTGCAGCAGGGAGATGAGGCCGGCCAGCAGCGGGGTCTCCAAAAACCTAGAAGCACAGGGGGTACATTCGGCTCTCAGTGGGAACCCCCCATAACGCCCCCCTTCAAGTCTTCCTGCTCGTCAGCTCACTGCAGCCCCCCACCCCCCTCAGCGCACAAGCAACCTCGGCAAGATGTGTGCGTGTGTGTGTGTGGGGGGGGTGGCCTGGTGAACAAATGCTTAGCTAAAACAGGAGGTGAGGACCCCAGTGAGAAATTCAGGAGCAGGGGTGGAGAGCCAGGCGGCAGGACAGTGTGGCCCACCTGGGTCCTTTCCCAAGGCACCACAGAGGGTTCCCATCAAGTGCACCGGGAGTGACCCGTGAGTGTAGAGCTAGGAGGAAGCCCTGAGTATCACCGGGTGAGGCCCCCAAACCAATGAATCAATTCAAAAGTGATGGGCTGGAGCGATAGCACAGAGGGTAGGATATTTGCCTTGCACATGACTGACCCGGTTCGATTCCCAGCATCCCATATGATCCCCCAAGCACTGCCAGGAGTCATTCCTGAGTGCAGAGCCAGGAGTAACCCCTAAGCATCACTGGGTGTGATCCAAAAGGCAAAAAAAAAAAAGATGCAGAGAGAGGAGAGAACAGACTCCCCGTACCCGCCTTCACTGGACATGCTGAGCCCCTCCCCTCCAGCACGTGGATCTCGATTACTTGTCTCGATAGTTCCCTGTGTGGCTATTTCTATTTTTGAGAAGCCCGTATTCTCTCTCAAGCCTCTACTTCCCTTCCCGACCCCATCTTTCTAAATAAATCCCCCAAAACCACACCTTGATTCACCTTAAAAACTAACAACAGCAAATGCAAGTGTGGAACAGGGTCAAAGTCACGACCTCCAAACACATTCTAGACCCCACAAAAACACATTCTAGATTCAAGGAGGAAGTGCAATTTGGGCCACACCCGGCAGTGCTCAGGGGCTACTCTTGAAGGTGCTCAGAGGAGCCCTAAGTCTCCCCAGGGATGGAACTGGGGTTGGCCGTTTGCAGGGTGAGCATCTTGGCCCTGTACTGCACCCCTGAGAAAGCAGGCATACCTGGAAGTGCTCAGGGGTTACTCCTGACAGTGCTCGGAACACTGTATCGGGTGCTGGGGATCGAACTCCGATCGGCCATGGCAAGGCCAACGCCCTACCCGCCGTCCTATGGCTCCACCCCCAGGATGTAACAGGTTCAATAAGGCACAAGGTCAGAGCTTGTGATAGGATGGTGACAAGGCGGCTGAGTGCAGGCCGGGAGGCCCCAGCTCAGTCGGCTCCCCACAGCCTCAAACCCATACTAGCCTGCCTCTGCCAGGTCACACTATCATCACCCTGCAGCGCCCGAGGGCCCGCTGAGACTCCGCCCGCCCACCCCTGCTGCTCACGGGCTCTCCAGGATGTGCAGGATCCATGTCAGGAGGCTGTAGTCTCGCAGGACCTCATAGGCTGGCTTGGGGGTCTGCGCGGCGTTCTGCAGGATTTCTAGGATCCAAATCTGAAAATCCCAGCACCAGGTGAAAACCCCATCTGGAGACTTGCAGACATGGCATGTCACCACAGGGCACATGATGAGAGCTGTGTGTGTGTGTGTGTGTGTGTGTGTGTGTGTGTGTGTGTGTGGTGGGACAGTGCTCTGTGTGTGTGTGTGTGTGTACACGTGTCTATGTGTCTGTATGTGTGATGGGGCAGTGCTCTGTGTGTGTGTAGAGCGTGTGTCTGTGTGAGTGTGGGGCAGTGCTCTGCATATGTGTGCGTGCGTGTGCGTGCGTGCGTGTGTGTGTGTGTGTGTGTGGTGAAGCAGTGCTGTGTGGTTAGGCAGTGCTCTATGTGTGTGGGGGGGGCAGTGCTCTGTGTGTGTGTGGGGGGAGTGGAGCAGTGCTGTGTATGTGTGGTTAGGCAGTGTTCTATGTGTGTGTGTGTATGTGTGTGTGTGTGTGTGTGTGTGTGTGGTGGGGCTATGCTGGGAGGCCCGTGTGGGAATGGAAGCCACAGACAGGCAAGGAACACGCAGAGGATTCGAGGCTCCCACGAACACTCAGCCCTCCTAGGGGTCCCTCTAATGTCACACGAACCAACCCCACAAGCAAAGGTGTAGCAGGGGAATGCCCAGGGCCAGCTACAGCCTGAGCCCAGCACTGGGAAAGGGATCCAGCAAGAGGGGCTTGTCCCCTGCACCCCCGCCTCTCCCAGGCTGGGAACTGGATGTGCAGCACCCTCTTGTGCGTGAAAAACCCAAACACACAAGGCCGTACTGGGGTCCGGGGCTGCGGGGTGCCTCCTCCTGTTCCTCCACGTCTTACAACCAAGCAGAGGTGAGAGCTCTGAGAGGCTGCAGTGCAGGCTGGGGGCTGCTCCAGCTCTCCCAGCCACACAGCACACACACACACACACACGTGTGCGCGTGCAAACACACACACGCACACACACAGAGGCACACTAATTTGTCGGATATGCACACACTTACAGAAACTGATACTTATATTTTTATGTTTTGTTTTGGGGCCACACTGGCAGTGCTCAGGGCTTACTCCTGGCTCTGCACCTAGGGACTGCTCCTGGCGGGGCTTGGGGGATCATTGGGGGTACCTGGTCAGCTGTGTGCAAGGCAAGCGCTCTACCTACTGTACCATCAGTCTGGCCCAGATACACTTATTTTAAAATTTAAGTCAGTCTGAGGAGAGGGGTGGATAAATGGTTTACGGGACCTTGGCTTCCAGGAAAGCCAGCACCCCGGGGGAAGCTCCCTCAGTGGGGTCCTGGAACCGCTCTTCTCCCTGCTACCTCACCCAGAAGAGATTCCTGAGGCAGAGCCACGTTAGAGATAGCGGGACCGACAGCCACCAGCCCCTCTGATACGTAAAAGCAAGTGCCGGTTAGATCGGCAGAGACAGGCAAATATCTGAATGTTTGCCCTCACGCTTCCTGTAGATAGTTCAAGAGTAAACATGAAGCGGGAGAGAATCGAGGCTCTCAGTCTGCAAGGTTGGGGTCAGTCCCTCACCTCATGCTTTACCCTCAGGTCTGTCTTGTTTCCTCAGCTCTCACGGTGCCCTGCTTCACACCTGCCAGCTGGGGGCTGGTCCCTAGCACTCCCTGACATGCGAACACACAGGCATAGAGAAAGGCACGCAGGGACACACATGGGCATAGGAAGAGAGGCATACAGGAACACACAAGGGCATGCACACTGAGACATGGGCAAGCAGAGACACACACGAATATGCAGACAGACACGGGCACACAGAGATACACACAGGCACAAAAAGACACACACGGGCTCACAGAGACACACATGAGCACACAGAGATATACAAGAGCCTGCAGAGACACACACAGGCAGCACACACACACATGGGCATGCAGAGACACAGGCACACAGAGACACACACAGGCATGCAGAGATACACACGAGCCTACAGAGGCACACATGGGTATGTAGAGACACACACAGGCACACAGAGACACATACGGGCACGCAGAGACACACACAGGCATGCACACTGAGACACAGGCATGCAGACACAAAGGCACACAGAGACACGCGGGCATGGCAGAGACACACAGACATGTAGAAGCACACACAGGCATGTAGAGACACACACGGACATGCAGAGACAGACACGGGCACACAGAGATACACCTGGGCACAAAAAGATACACATGAGCTCACAGAGACACACACGAGCACACAGAGATAAACAAGAGCGTGCAGAGACACACACAGACAGCAGACACACACATGGGCATGCAGAGACACACACGGGCACGCAGAGACACACACGGGCTTGCAGAGATACACACAAGCCTGCTGAGACACACATAGGCACTCAGAGACACACATGGGCATGCAGAGACAGAGAGATGCAGACACAAAGACATACACCCACAGAGGCATGCAAACACTTACATGCGCGCGCGCACACACACACACACACACACACACACAGACTCAGGCCCTGTCCCCTGAGCCCAACTCTGGCCTGCACTGACTCGGGGCAGCCTCGCATGTCCCAAGTGTCCAGGAGGCTCCATGGGCCGAGGCGCCCTGACATGTTCCCCCCTCCCCGGGGGCCGGGGGCCTACCTGGGCAGCGGGATCGCAGAGGGGGCTGTTGAAGAAGGCCAGCAGGATGCGCAGGACCCCGCGGCGCGCGTAGAGATCGTAGCAGTGTCTGTCCCGCAGGCCCTGGCGCAGTAGTTCCAGCATCCACTCCCGCTCGACCTTTTGCTGGAACAGCACAGGAGGCGCCCGCTGAGGCCCAGCCACTGTCTGTCAGGGCTGCAGGGCCCCGGACTCTCTCTCTCTGGTGCCCAGAAAAGCAAATATGCAACCCGGAAGCACCTCCCCATATAACACAGATGCCAGAAAGACCCCGGGGCGGGCAAGGGGCTGGGGCAGGGGCTGGAAGGGGAGGCTGCAGGGGTGCCCTGGGGTGGCCAGGCCAGGCGGTGCCACGCACCTCGAAGTCGGAGCTGTAGAAGAACTGGAAGAAGCCAGGGATCTTGCCCATGTGCAGGAACTGGTGCGACAGCAGGAACTTGGCGAGCTTCATGTACATGTGCTCCTCTGCGGGCAAGCACAGGGCAGCCTCAGACACAGGGGGTTGGCACCTCTTGAGGCGCCCAGCGTGCCAGCCGGCCCGAGGGGCGCCCAGCAGCAAGGGGCCCGGGGCGCTGTTGCCTGCTGCCACCAGCCTGGCTGCAGGGGCACCCTCATCCCGTGGGTGGAGGAGGGGACAGGAGGTGGCCCCACACAGGACCATGCCACACCCCCTGCCCCGCCTCCGCCTCCGCCCCACCCCACCCAGCCCAGCCCGTGAGTACCTGGCTTCAGGACCTGGCGGGCAGCTTTGGCGATGAAGAGCACCAGGGTGAAAGTGAGCCGCACGTTCGGTTTCCGGATCCCGCTGCGGATCACGTCCAGCAGGTACAGCACCTGACGAGGTCAGGGGCGGGAGGGACACACAGGCGGGCGCTGCCCTCATGCTTCTCCCCAGGGGAAACCACAGCTCCGCATCGGGTCGGGGAAGGGGTGAGGCCCAGGAGCCCTGGGCTGTTTGGGCCTCCTCCCCGGGCCTGTCTTGGACCCCCCCCACACCCCACTTGGGCCAGTCCTAGGACCTCTCCCCTGGGTCTGTCCCTGGCCCCCCTCACCTGGGCCTTCTCGCGGAATCGCGCCCCCTCCACATGGGAGTAATAGGCCGCCAGCACGGAGTAGGCGGCCGCGCGCATCTGTGTGTCGTAGCTGCTGAGGGCCGCCACCGTGAGGCCCAGGGCGTTGGAGTCCAGGAACTTGCGACAATCCACCACGAACTCTGCGGGGGGGAGCATGGTGGTCCGCATGCCGGGCGTGGGGTGGGTTGACCCTCGCCCTCCCGGCTTCTCCCCACTCCTCCCTGCTCCCAGATCCCACCAAATGTCCCCTGACCCACGTCTGTCCTTCCTGGCACTGGACCGGGACCACTGGTGGTGGGGAAAGTGTGCCGGTGAAGGGACGGGTGTTGGGACACTATGACTGAACCCCATCACGAACGACTTGGTAAATGGGACAGGAGCAATAGCACTGCCGGGAGGGCATCTGCTTTGCATGCGGCCAACCCGAGTTCAATCCCCAGCATCCCATAGGGTCCCCTGAGCACCGCCAGGAGTGATTCCTGAGTGCAGAGCCAGAAGTAACCCCTGTGCAT
>JAOXYA010214468.1:0-20085 GCA_028565675.1 Sorex palustris | reverse complement strand
TCATTGTATAATTGAAACCCAAGCACAAAAATTTGTAAGTCTACAACTGTACCTCATGGTGTTTCACTAATAAAAATCAAAAAAATATATTGTGCCATCTCAGCCTATTATGCTCTCTGGCTCCTCATTCTATATTATTTTGTCTTAATGTTGAGAAAAACAATCCTCATTCCCAGCCTACATCAAATGAAACTGATATCACTGGAAGACCTGCTTTAGTTACATGTCTTTGAACTTGCTATTCTCAAGAACCTAATGACAGTTTACATGACAACCTACTATATACTACTTTTAGACTTTCATATGCATAGCCACTAACCTTTATGTGACTCAAGATCCTAAAATTAATGGTTCAAAGCTTTAATGTTAAACTAACCTTTTGCAAACAAGGGAGATGAAGGCAAGAGTTCAATGTCTCCCTTTTTTCCCCCTGTAAAACAACAGTAACTAACATCCAAAGATGTGCCAAGTATTACCACATAGTTTTTGGTGCCATGTCAAGTTCTGCCCATACAATCTCTTGTTGAGGGTCTTTAACGACCATGCTACTGACAATAAGTTCAATTGTTCTCCCTCTGATGATAAGAGGGACTGCAACTAAAAAGACACATAATAATCTCAGATAGAACTGAAGCTCGGCTCTCCTGACTCCCTTTCTCTGGCTCTCTTTCATGCCATCCTGCTCAACCGCAGTGATTTCTGGATACTGGTTTGAAACATCAGGATTTATTTATTTGTTTATTTATTCAATTTTTTGTTTAGGGGAGCACACTAGATGCTGCCCAGGACTTACTCCTGGTTCTTTGCTCCGTGATATCTCCTGGAAGGGCTGGGTGTGGGCAGGGAAGCCATATGTGATAACAGGGCCAGGCTGCATGTGAGGCAAGCTCCTTAATCTATGTGCTATCTCTTTGGCTCCTGAAACATCAGAATTTAAAAGACAGTTCATTAAAAATAGTTTTAGGACTTAAAACATAAGGGGTATGAAATCTGCTTTGAATGCAGGAGGCCCATGTTTGAAACCCTGCAACTCTTGGTCTCCTGAGTACTACCAGGAGCATTCCCTCGCCTCCTGAGCAATGTCAGATGTGGCACCCAAACACAAAAATAAACAATAAGTTATGGACCTAGAAGGAAAGTGCAAGGGAAGGTGCAACGCCTTAGGGTACCTGCCTTTCAGCCATGTGGTCTAGAGTTCAATTCCCCATTGTTCCCACATTCACTAAGGTCAATTATGACAGCTTTGCTCTTTTTTTGAGGGGGGGCACACCCGGCAATGCTCAAGGGTTACTCCTGGCTCTGAACTCAGGAATCACTCCTGGTGGCACAGGGGACCATATGGGATGCCAGGGATCACACACAGTTGGCAGCATGCAAGGCCTGTACCCTATCCACTGTGCTATCGCTCAAGCCCAGCTATGCTGTCTGCTATCCCCCAGAGTTCCAAGAGATTTCTGGCTGTACCACATGTGTGTGAGCACTGTAAAGGGTGTTGGAGATGACTCAAAGTGTTAGTGTGCATTCTTTACATTTGGGAGCCCTGGGTTGGATCACCGGCCCCTTCTACTGCCAGTAATGATCCCGGCTCCAAGCACAGAGCTGAAGTTAGCCCCTAAGCACCACAGGTATGGTCCTCTATCAAACAAAGAAAAAAGATGCGACTCCCAGCAAGTACAACTACATAAAGATAGACGAGAATCATGGAAGTGAGACCTCTGGTGAGCATGTATGTGAACTCCATGGTGACCCCCAAACCTCACGACCATGACTGTGAGCCTCAACTTACAGTGCTTACCCCAGAGGGCACAGGAGCAAGCACCATAAATAAAGGAGCACAAAGTGCAGTGAACACCACTCTCAGTGTGTGAGCACTGCAATGTGCTATGTCAACCCTGCTACCACTACAGTGGGGCAACTCCTGGTCAACCACACAACAAGGAAGGGAAGGGGGAGAGGGGAGTGATGGAAAAATATTAAATAGTTGATAGTTGGAAATGATGACTCTGAATGAGAACTGAATACTGAAAGCAGGTAAAGGGTGTAAATTCACAAAGTAATCCAGGGGGGCTGCTGCTGCGACATGCCTGTGCGCGTGTGTTCGGTGGCCCTGAGCCACCTCCCTACCTCCCCACCTCACCAGGGCTCCCCAACAGAGACACAGAGAGATGGGGGATAATCTTTCAGTATCTGTATTGCAAACCATAGTGCCCTAAAGGAGAGAGCGAGCGAAAAGGGGTGGGCTTGCTGTACAGGCAGACTGCGGGTGGGGGTAGAAGGAGGGAATTTGGGGACATTGGTGATGGGAAATGTACACAATGAAGGGAGGGTGTTGGAACATTGCATAATTGAAACTCAATCATGAACAACTTTGTAACTGTGTATCTCATGATGATTCAATAAAAAAGAAAAAGAAAAGAAAACTGGGAACAAAAGAAAATTAAATAGTCACATAAATAGTCACATATTTTATAAGTATAAAAATAAATTGCCAAGTTCCTCTGTCCCTTTCCTGCTTAGGAATAGAGATTTAAACTGAATCTGGTACTAGTGGACTCTGGTTTTGCATGAATCCAGCATTCAAGACTTTGCACTACTAGAGAAATACTTTGCTAATAAATGCAACCCAATCTACTTGAAACAAAAAGTTAAATACCTGAAATGGGAAGAGAAGAAAATAATCTTCCCTTATTTTCCATCACACTTTTATCTTCATTTTTATCACTGTGTTTCTTAAGCCAGGGCACAAGGCTAAAGACTATTGTTCTAGGTAAGTGTTCCAAAGGAGCCCCAACACAGCAGCCATGTGCTGACCGGGAGGAAGCCTATGTCCCAGACTCAGACCCCTCCATTAGCAACCTGATGGTGTGGTCCAAGAAGCCACCAACCCTTTAGAATGAGGGGCTGGGAACTGGGAATGTAACTTAGCGGCAGTATTTGCTTTATATGAGGCCCTGGATTCCATTCCTGAAACAGAAGAAAAAACTTAGGAGGAAGAGGGGCGGTGCACACAGCACAGAGATAAATATAAGCATTTTATACATATATTTTATATGTATACCATAAATGTATATGTGCTCGCACCTGCACAGTAGTATATATATATACATATATATATCGTAGTACATATATATATATATATCGTAGTTGATTCAGTATTTACTAGAGCATATATAGATTATGTAATGTCATATCAATAGACTATTACGTTGACTTCTACGTCGGGACTGCACTCGCGGACCAGGCCGGGCTCAGCGGGAAGCAGCAGATGCCAGCGGATGCCACTGACAAGCTAAAATTGGGAGATGCTTTTGGCTCTACCCCCTCCCCCCTCCCCCCGGCGCCGCAGTTCCTAATTCGGGGTGGCCCGGCGCGTGGGCCCAGCCACCTGTTCCCGGCAGCCAATGGGGCGCGCGGGGGGGGCGGCCGGGCGGGGCGAGGCTTACAAAAGGCCGCGGTCCGCGCACCCCCACACCGCGCTCCGAGCGCGCTCGCGGGAGGCTCTAACGGACGAGGCGCGGCGCCGGGGACATTCCGCTCGTGGACCAGCGGGGCGCGGAGCGATGCTGCGGGTGCGGTGCCTGCGCGGCGGGAGCCGCGGCGCCGAGGCGGTGCACTACATCGGGTCTCGGGTGAGTGGTCGCCCCCCCCCAGGCTTCCCCTCCCGTCCCCCACTCTGAGGTCTGCCAGAAATGCAAGACAAAGACCCTTCTGGCACCCCTGAGAAGCTCGGTTGCAGGAGCCTTTGCAGGCGGCCTGGAGCTACGCGGGGTCTCCGGGAAGGGGTGCGTGAGTTGAGACCGGTGCGTGCTGCGGATTCGGAGGTCGTGGAGGTGTTTAGCCCGGGAGAAGGGTGCGGGAGGCGCCGCCCTGCCCAGCCGGACCCCGGCTTGCTCCAGGGAGTTTCCTGCGCAAGGCTGTGCGGGTAGGGACGTAGAGAGAGTTTTTTTACACAAGAGTGGCGTTTGGGGGATCCAGGGCACTGGCTGGGCAACTTTTCCGGAAATAGGTGAGGAGACGCAGCGGGAATCCGGAGAGGAGAGGAGCGAGCAGGCGCACTCCAAGTGTAACGTGGAGTCCCGGGTCTCGAGAATATTTGAATTGAGTCGGGCGTGCGCGCAGTCAGGACCAGTTTCCCTCTGCTCCCGGCAAGTGAGCTCGCGCGGTCCTGCAGACCCTCCCAGGCTTCTGGAACAAGAGTCCCTGAGCGTTTTGACTTCCCCAGCAGCTTTAGAACAGCTGTCAGTCTGGATTTGGTTGCCACTCTGGTTCCCATCCTGCCTCTTCCTAAGGCTTAACAGAAGACGATAGAGATTTGGGGGTTGAGGTTGACTCAGGGGCGTGGTGTGCGTGGAGTTGGAGGAGATGGACTGAGGAGACAAAATGAGGAGATGGACTGAATAGATATTCTGAGCAGATGGACTGAGGTGATGACTGAGGAGATGGCTGAGGAAACGAACTGGGGAAACGACTGAGGAGATGGACTGAAGAGATGTATTGAGGAAATGGACTGAGGAGAAGGACTAAAGAGATGAACTGAGGAGATGGACTGAGGAGGTTGACTGAGATGGACCTATGAGATGGACTGTGGAAGTGGACTGACGAGAAGACTGAGGAGACGACTGCAGAGATGAAGTGAGGAGCTGGACTGAGGAGACTGTCAGAGGAGAGGGACTGATGAGATGGACTGAGGATATGGACTGAGTATATGGACTGAGGAGATGGACTAAGGAAATGGAATGAGGAGACAGATAAGGACATGGACTGAGGAGATGAACTGAGGAGACAGATAGAGGAGACAGATGTAGGAGATATGATTGAGGAGACGGACTGTGGAGATGGACTGAGGAGGTGGACTGAGGAGGTGGAGGAGACAGCTGAGAAGGACTGAGGAGGTAGACAACTGAGGAGATGGACTGAAGATATGAACTGAGAAGATTGGACTGAGGAGATGCACTGAGAAGATGGATTGAGCAGGTGGAATGACGAGATGGACTGAGAAGATGGACTGACGAGACGAACTGAAATGATGGACTGAGATGACTTAGGTGACAGTCTGAAGTTGGACTGAGGAGACGACTGAGGAGATGGACTGAAAAGATGGACTGCGGAGATTGAACTGAGGAGATGCACTGAGAAGATGGATTCAGGAGGTGGACTGAGGAGATGGACGTAGAAGGTGGACTGAGGAGGTGGACTCAGGCGGTGGACTGAGAGACGACTGAGGATTTGGACTGAGGAGATGGACTGCGGAGTTAGACTGAGGAGACGACTCAAGAGATGACTGAGTAGATAAACTGAGATATACTGAGGAGACTGGACTGAGGAGATGGACTGATGAGACCAACTGAAAAGATGGACTGAGAGATGACTTAGGTGACAGTCTGAAGATGAGCTGAGGAGACAACTGAGGAGATGGACTGAAGAGATGGACTGTGGAGACTGGACTGAGGAGATGCACTGAGAATATGGATTCAGGAAGTGAACTGAGGAGATGGACTGAGATGATGGACCTAGAAGATGGACTGAAGAGGTGTAATGAGGCGGTGTACAAAAGAGGTGTACTGAGGAGGTGGATACAAGAGATGACTGAAGAGATGGACTGAGGAGATGGATTTAGGAGGTGGACTGAGGAGACAACTCAAGAGATGACTGAATAGATAAACTGAAGAGATGTACTGAGGAGATGAACTGAGGAGATGTACTGAGGAGATGAACTGAGGAGTTGGAATGAATAGATAAACTGAAGAGATGTACTGAGAGATGTACTGAGGAGATGTACTGAGGAGATGAACTGAGGAGTTGGAATGAAGAGACGGACTGACAAGATGGACTGAAGGATGAACAAGGAGATAGACTGAGGAGATGGTCTGAGGAGACAAATTAGAAGATGGACTCAAGAGATAGACTGAAGAGATTCGACTGAGGACATGAACTGAGGAGTTGGACTCAGAATGTGTGCTGAGGACATGTACTGAGGAGATGACTGAGGATTTGAACTGAGGAAAAGGACTGAGAAGAGGGACTGAGGAGACGGACTGTAGAGCCGGATCGCGGAGCCAGACTGAGTAGATGGATTCAGGATAACTGAGGAGATGGATTGAGGAGGTGAAATGAGGAAATGGACTGAGGAGATGGAATGAGAAGACGGACTGAGGAGGTAGGCTGAGGAGGTGGACTGAGGAGATGGACTGAGAAGGTGGGCTGAAGTGGTGAACTGAGGAGGTGGACTGAGGAGACGACTGAGAAGACTTCTGAGGAGATGGGCTAAGGAGATGGAATGAGTTGATGATTGAGGATATGGACTGAAGAGTTGGTCTGAAGAGAAGGAACAAAGAGCTTACGACTGAAGAGATGGACTGAAGAGATGAATTGAGGAGGTAGATTGAGGAGATGGACAGAGGAGATGGACTGAGGAAGAAGAGTGAGTAGGTAGACTGAGGAGATGACGGAGGAGATGGACTGAGAAGACAGACTGAGTAGATGACTGAGGAGGAGGACTGAGGAGACAGACTGAAGAGATGTACTGAGTAGACAGACTGAGGGGAGGAACAGATGAGATGACTGAAGAGATGGACTGAGGAGACTGGTCTGAGGAGATGGGACTGAAGAGATGACTGAGGAGATGGACTGAGCTGACAGATTGAGGAGACAACGAGTAGAGGACTTAGGAGATGGATTGAGGAGATGACTTAAGAGATGGACTGAAGAGATAGACTGAGGAGATTGGACTGACAAGATGGATTGAGGAGATGGATGGAGGAGATAGAGGATTTGGAGTGAGGAGGTGGACTGAGGAGATGACTGAGGATAAGAACTGAGGAGACGGACTGAGGAGAAAGAGTGAGGAGATGATCTGAAGAGATGGACGGAGCAGACTAGACTAAGTAGATAGACTGAGGAGATAGAACGAGGATATAAGTGAGGAGATGGAATAAGAAGTTGGACTAAGGCGACGACAGAGATGGACTGAAGAAGATTTTACTGAGGATATGGACTGAGAGATGTTGTGACCAGATGGACTGAGGTGGTGAACTGAGGAGGTGGACTGAGGAGATGACTGAGGATAAGAACTGAGGAGACGGACAGAGAAGAAAGAGTGAGGAGATGCTCTGAAGAGATGGACTGAGTAGACTGTACTAAGGAGATGGACTGAGGAGATAGAATGAGGATATGACTGAGGAGACAAGTGAGGAGATAGAATTAGAAGATGGACTAAGGCGACGACAGCGATGGACTGAAGGATATTTTATTGAGGAGATGAACTGAGAGATGTTGTGACCAGATGTACTGAGGTGGTGGACTGAGTAGATGGACTGAGGATAAGGACTGAGGATATGACTGATGAGTTGTCTGAGGAGGTAAACTGAGGAGATGAACTGAGGCGACGGGACTGGTGAGATGGACTGAGGATATTGACTAAGGAGAAAACCTAGGAGATGGACTGAAAAGATGAGGAGATGGACTAAGGAGACGAAATACGGAGATGGACTGAGCAGAAGAATTGAGGAGATGACACAGGAGATGAATTGAGGAGATGGACCACGGAGACTACTGAGGATATGGTCTGATGAGATTGTATTCAGGAGACGGACTGAGGAGATGGACTAAGGAGATGTACCAAGTAGATTAGACTGAGAAGATGGACTGAGTAGATGGACTGAGGAGACGAATGAAGAGATGGACTGAGAAGACGAACTGTAGAGAGGGACTGAGGACATGGACTGAGGAGACGACTGAGGAGTAGGTTGAGGAAGTGGGCTGAGAGGAGGACTGAGGGGGCTGACTGAGGAGTTGGACTGGGGAGACGAATTAGAAGATGGACTCAAGAGATGGACTAAGGAGATTGGATTGAGGAGACGGACTGAGAAGATGAACAGAGGAGATGGACTGCATTAGACAGACTGAGGAGATGAACTGAGGAGATGACTGAGGAGACGGACTGTGGAGATGGACTGAGAAGAAACAGTGAGGAGATGCTCTGAAGAAATGGACTGAGTAGATAGAACTGAGGAGATGGAATAAGGAGATGGACTGAGGCGACGACAGAGATGGACTGAAGGAGATTGAATTGAGGAGATGGACTAAGAGATATTGTGACCAGAAGGACTGAGGAGGTGGACTGAGCAGATGACTGATAAGTTGACTGAGGAGGTAAACTGAGGAGATGGACTGAGGAGATGGGACTGCTGAGATGACTAAGGAGATGGACTGAAGAGATGGACTGAGGAGATTGGACTGAGGAGTATGTCTGAGGAGATGGACTGAGGAGACGAACTACAGAGATGGACTAAGCAGATGGATTGAGGAGATGACTGAGGATCCAGACTGAGGAGATGGACCACGGAGACTACTGAGGATATGACTGAAGAGATGAGCTGAGGATATTGTGTTCATGAGATGGACTGAGGAGATGTACTGAGGAGATGACCAAGGAGATGGACTGAGGAAATGTACTGAGTAGATGGACTGAGGAGACAATTGAGGAGTTGGTTGAAGAGGTGGACCGAGGAGGTGGACTGAGGTGACAGACTGAGGAGAAGAGTTAGAAGATGGACTCAAGAGATGGACTAAGGAGATTGGATTGAGGAGACGGACTGAGAAGACCAAGAGAGGAGATGGACTGCATTAGACAGATTGAGGAGATGGACTGAGGGGATGACTGAGGGGATGACTGAGGAGATGACTGAGGAGATGGACTTATGAAATGGACTGAAGAAATTGCGCTGAGGAGATGGACTGAAACTTGGACATAGGTGATGGGTGGAGGAAACTACTGAAGAGATGGACGAAAGAGATGAACTGAGGAGATTAAACTGAGGATATGGACTGAGAAGATGGGCTGAGGAGATGGACTGAGGAGGTGGACTGAGACGACGACTGAGGAGACAGACTGTGGAGATGGACTGAGGATATGGACTGAAGAGATGGACTGATGAGAGAGGACTGAGGAGAGGGACTAAGACAACAAAGGAGATGGACTGAGGAGACTGGACTGAGAAGATGGACTGTGGAGACGGACTGAGGAAGCAGACTGAGGAGATGAACTAAGGATATGGACTGAAAAGATTTGAGGAGATGAACTGATAAGGTGGACTGATGAGGTGGACTGAGGATATGGATTGAGGAAACAATTTAGGAGATGGACTGAGGAGATCGGACTGAGCAGGTGGACGGAGGACGTGGACTCAGAGATGACTGAGGTGACAACTTCAGAGATGGACTGAGGAGATGGACTGAGGAGATGCCTGAAGAGGTTGACTGAGGAGGTGAACTGAGAAAATGACTGAGGATATGGACTAAGGTGATGGACTGAGAAGACGCCTGACGAGATGGATTGAAGAGATGAACTGAGGATATTGGTCTGAGGTGATGGACTGAGGAGACGGACTGAGGAGATGGATTGAGGAGACGACTGAGGAGATGACTAAGGAGATGGATGAAGATGACGACTTAGGAGATGAACTGAAGAGATGGACTTAGGAGACTGGACTGACGAGGTGGACTGAGGAGATGAATAAAGGAGATAAGCTGAGGAATTGGAGGAGGTGGACTGAGGAGATGACTGAAAAGGTGGACTGAGGAGGTGGGCTGAGGAGGTGGGTTGAGGAGGTGGACTGAGGAAATGACTGAGGAGAAGGACTGAGGAGACCCTGAGAAGTTGGATTGAAGAGATAAAATGAGGAGATGGACTGAGGAGGTTGACTGAAGAGATGCCTGATGAGATGACGGAAGAGATAAACTGATGAGATGAACTGAGGAGATGGACTGATGAGACGGACTGAGGAGAGACACTGAGGAGATGGATTGAGGAGACGAACTGAAGATTTGGACTGAGGAGATGACTGAGGAGATTGGTCTGAGTCGATGGACTGTGGAGAGGGACTAAAGAGATTGGACGAAAGTGAAGGATTGAGGAGATGGACGGAGGAGATAGACTGAGGAGATGGACGGAGGAGATAGACTGAGGAGTTGGAGTGAGGAGGTGGGCTGAGGAAATGACTGAGGAGATGGACTTAGGCGATGGGCTGAGAAGACGCCTGAGGAATTGGATTGAAGAGATGAACTAAGGAGATGGACTGAGGAGGTGAACTGAAGAGACGAATGATGATGGTCTGTGGAGGTGGACTGAAGAGACGACTGATGAGATGACTGAGGAGGTAAACTAATGAGATGGCCTGAGGAGATGGACTGACAAGATGGGACTGAGTAGAGGGACTGAGGAGATGGACTGAAGAAATGACTGATGAGATGACTGAGGAGATAACCTGATAAGATGGACTAAGAAGATGGACTGACGAACGGGACTGAGAAGACGGACTGAGGAAAAGGATTGAGGAGACGGACTGAAGATTCAGACTGAGAAAACGACTGAGGAGATGGACTGAAGTGATGGACTGACAAGATTGGACTGAGGAGACTGACTCAGGAGATGGACTGAGTAGGTGCGTGAGAAGACAACTCAAGAGATGACTGATGAGATAAACTGAAGAGATGGACTGAGGAGACGACTGAGAGATAGGACTGAGGAGACGTACTGAGAAGATGGACTGAGGAGATGACTGAGGAGACATACTGAGGAGATGAACTGAGGAGACAACTGAGAAGATGGACTCAAGAGATGGACTGAGTAGAATGGACTGTGGAGATGGAAAGAGGAAATGGAGTAAGGAGATGACTGATGAGATGGAACTGAGGAGATGGACTGCAAAGACGAACTTGGAGACACACTGAGGAGTAGGACTGAGGAGACAGGCTGATGAGACGACTAAGGAGATGGAATAAAGAGATAGACTGAGGAGATGGATTGAGTAGATGGACTAAGAAGGTGAACTGAGGAGATGACAAAGGAGATGAACTGAGTAGATGTACTGAGGTCACTGGACTGAAGAGGAGGAGTGAGGAGGTGGACTGTGGAGATGGATGACCAGGTGGACTGAGAAGATGACTGAGGAAATTACTGAGGAGATTACTGAGGCGATGTTCTGAGGAGATGGACTGAGGTGATAGGACTAAAGAGGAGGACTGAGGAGGGGAACCTTGTTATGGACTAAGAGATGGATTGAATAAATGGACTGAGGAAACGACTGAGGAGATGGAATGAAAACATGGACTGTGGAGATGGACTGACGAGATTGACTGAGGAGATGGGCTGAGGAGATGAACTGAGGTGGTGGACTGAGAAGATGACTGAGGAGATGGAATGAGGAGATGGAGTGAGGATACAGAGTCAGGAGACAGCAGAGATGGACTGAGATGGACTGAAGAGATGACTGATTAGATGAATGAAGAGACGGACTGAGGAGATGCCTGAGGAAATGGACTGAAGGGAGGGACTGAGGAGATTTGATTGAGGAGATGGACCGAGAAGGTGGATTGACGAGGTGAACTGAGGAGATGGATTGAAGAGACGACTTAGGAGATGGACTAAGGATACTGGATTGAGTAGGTGGAGACGGAGTGAGGAGTTGGAGTGAAGAGACGGACTGCGGAGAGAGTCTGAGGAGATGGACAGACGATATGGACTGAAGATATGGGCTGAGGAGACAGACTGAGGAGATGGACTGAGGAGATGGGCTGAGCAGATGGACTGAGGAGGTACACTGGGAAGATGACTGAGGAGATGACTGAGGATATGGACTGAGATATGGACTGAAGAGATGGATTGGTGACAGACTGCGGAGAAGGAAGGCATATACAGACTGAGGAGATGGACTGGAGAGATGGACTGAGGAGACTGCATTGAGGAGATGGCCTAAAGAGATGGACTGAGAAGATGAACTGAGAAGGTAGACTGAAGAAATGGACTGAGAAAGTGGATTGAGGAGACAACTGAGGAGACAACTAAGGAGTCTGATTGAGGAATGCACTGAGGAGACCCATTCAGTTCATCCCGAAGAGATGGACTGAGGAGCGTGGAGTGAGGAGATCTACTGAGGAGGTGAACTGAGGAGGTCTACTGAGAGATGGACTGAGATGTTGGACTGAGGAGACGATCCAAGAGATGACTGAGTATTTAAACTGAGGGGATAGACTGAGGAAACGGCACTGAGGAGATGGGCTGAGGAGACAAATTAGAAGATGAACTTATAAAAATTTTAAAAAAAGAGATGGACTGAGGAGATTTGCCTGAGGAGACTCAAGAGGTGGCTGAGGAGGTAGACTGAGGAGATGACTGAGGACACGACTGAGGAAATGGAATGAGAAAACAGACTGAGGAGATGGACTGTGGAGACAGACTGCAGATATGCACTGCAAAGACAGACTGAAGGAGGCCTGAGGAGATGGACTGAGGAGACACAATGAGATGATTGAGGAGATGGACTGAAGAGATGGACTTAGGAGACTGGACTGAGGAGCTGGAATGAGGAGATGGACTCAGAAGGTGGTCTGAGGATGTGGACTGAGGAGAGGATCTCAGAAGGTGGTTTAAAGAGGTAGACGGAGGAGGCAGACTGAGGAGATGACTGAGGATATGAACTGTGAAGATGGACTGAGGAGTCAGAGTGAGGAGGTGGACTGCAGAGACAGATGAGGAGATGGAATGAGGAGGTCACCTGAGGAGTGGACAGAGAAGATGACTGAGGAGATGGAATGAAGACATGGAATGAGGAGATTGGATTGAAGAGAAGTACTTAGAAGGTGGAATGAGGAAATGGACTGAGATATGGATGGAGGAGGCAGACTGAGGAGACAAGTGAGGTGATGACTGAAGAGGTGTAGTGAGGAGACGACTGAGATGACTGAGGAGATGGACTGAGGAGATGGAGTATCGAGTAGGTCTCAGGTGGACTGCAGAGACAGACTGAGCAGATGACTGAGGAGACAGATGAGGAGACAGACTGAGGAGATGATTCAGGAGACGGTCTGAAGATTGAAATGAGGAGACGGGACTGAGGAGGTGGACTGAGGAGGTTGACTGCGGAGATGGACTGAGGAGACAGGACTGAGGAGACAGGCTGAGGATACGAACTGAGTAATGACCAATAGATGGACTGAGGAGATGCCTGTGGAGATGGACAGAGAGATTAACTGAGAAGATTGGAGTGAGGTGATGGACTGAGGAGATAACATAGGAGATGGATTGAGGAGACGACTAAGGAGATGGACTCAAGAGATGGAATGAGGAGACTGGACTGATGAGATAGATTGAGATGGACGGAGGAGTTGAACTGAGGAGGTAGAGCGAGGAAGTGGAGTGAGGAGATGACTGAGGAGACATACTGAGAATAAGGATTGAGGAGATGTCAGGAGGTGGACTGATGAGACGAACTGAGGAGACACACTGAGTACACGAATTGAGGAGATGGACAGAGGAGATGACTGAGGAAATGTACTGAGGAGGTTGACAAAGGAGTTGGACTAAGTAGACGACTGAGGAGATGACTGAGGTGATGGATGTGGAGATGGACTTGGAGATGAACTGAGGTGACGGACTGAGGAAACGAACTGAGGAGATGACTGATGAGATGGGCTGTAGATATGGACTGAGCAGATGGACTGAGAAGATGGACTGAGGAGGTGAATAGAGGAGATGGACTCAGGAGATGACTGAGGAAGACAACTGTGAAGATGGACTGTGGAGATGGGCTGAGGAGACGAACTGAGGAGATAGACAACTGGGGATTCAGACTGAGGAGAAGGACTGTGGAGACGGACTGAGCAGATGGACTAAGGAGTCGGACTTAGAATACAGATTGTGGAGGTGACTGATGAGATGGACTGAAGAGATGGACTGAGGAGTTGGACAGAGGAGTTGGACACAGGAGACGACTGAGGAGACAGACTGAGCTAACTTACTGAGGAGACGGATGATGTGAGTGACTGAGATGGACTGAAGAGATGCACTGAAGAGAAGGTCTGAGGAGATGGACTGAGATTGACTCACAAGGTAGACTGAGGAGAAGACTGGGGAGATGTGAGGAGATGGACTGAGGAGATAGACTAAGGAGATGGACTCCAGCATCAACTAAGGAGATGGACTGAAGAGATGAACTGAGTATATTGACCTGAGTAGGTGCACTGAGGATGTGGGCCAAGGAGATGGAATGAATGGTGGACTGAGTTGGTGTACTGAGGAGGTGTACTGATGTGATGACTGAAGAGACTGAGGAGATGGTCTGAGGAGATGGACTGAGGAGGTAGACTGAGGACATGACTGAGGAGGTTGACTGACTGAGGAAATGACTGAGGAGATGAACTGAGGTGATGAACTGAGGAGATGCCTGAGGAGATGTACTGAAGAGATGATCTGAGGAGATTGGATTGAGGCTATGGACTGAGTAGACAAACTGAAGAGACAACTGAGGAGACGACTGTGGAGATGCATTGAGAAGACGACTGAGGAGTTAGGCTAAATAGATGGATTGAGGAGGTAGAGCAATGGGTTGGACTGAGCAGATGACCGAGGAGCCATACTAAGAAGATGGACTGAGGAAGTAGACTGAGGAAATGACTGAGGATAGTGACTGAGGAGATGGACTGAGGACATGACCAAGGAGATAATCTGAAGAGATGGACTGAGGTGGTGGCCTGAGGAGGTGGACTGAGGAAATGGACTGAGGGGGTGGACTGAGGAGATGGACTAAGGAGGTGGACGGAGGAGGAGTGAAGAGATGACTGAGTAGATTTACTGAAGACATGGACTGAGGAGATTGGACTGAGGAGATGGATTGAGAAGATGATGGATGAGGTGGACTTAGGAGGTGTAGTGAGCAGGAGCACTGAGGAGATGACTGAGGAGTTGGAGTGAGGTGATGGATTGAGGAGATGACTGAGAAGATGGACTGAGAAGGTGGAGTGAGGAAACGTCTGAACAGATGGATGGAGGAGTTCAACTGAGTAGATAACTGAAACAATGGACTGAGTAGACGGAAAAGGAGATGCACTGAGGAGATGACTAAGGAGATGCACTGAGGAGACGATTGAGGAGACAGACTGAGGAGATGATGGAGGAGATGGACTGAGAAGACAACTTAGGAGACAACTGATGAGATGGACTGAAGGGATGGACTGAGAAGATTTGACTGAGGAGATGGACTGAGGAGATGGACGGTTGAGCTGGACTGTGGAGGTATAGCAAGGAGGTGGACTGTGGAGATGGGACTGAGGCGATAGACTGAGATGCATGAGAAGATGAACTGAAGAGATGAACTGAGGAGATTGGTCTGAGGTGATGGAGTGAAGATACAGACTGAGGAGAGGGCCTGAGGAGATGGCTGAGGAGATGGCTGTGGAAATGAACTAAGAGATGACTAAGGAGATTTACTGAAGAGATGGACTGGGGAGATTGGACTGAGGATATGGACTGAGGATATGGACTAGGAGGTTGGCTGAGGAGGTGCACTGAGAGGACAACTGAGTAGATGACTGAGGAGATGGACCGAGGATAAGGTTGAAGAGACGGACTGAGGTGATGGACTGTGCAAACGGACTGAGGAGATGGACTAAGGAGATGACTGAGGAGGCGAACTGAGGAGAAGAACTGAGGGGAAGACTGAGGAGATGGACTGAGAAAATGGATTGAGGATGTGGACTGATGAGATGGTGTGAGAAGATGTTTGAGGAGGTGTAGTGAGGAGATGGACTGAGGAGATGGACTGAGGAGATTGTCTGAGGTGGACTGTGGAGGTAAACTGAGGAGGTGGACTGAGGAGACTCCTGAGGAGAAGAATTGAAGATATGAACTGAGGAGATTGGATGAGTTGATGGACTGAGGAAATGGACTAAGGAGAGGGACTGAGGAGACAAGTGAGTAGACGACTAGGGAGATGGATTGAGGAGATGACTGAGGAGATGGACTAAAGAGATGGACTGAGGTGACTGGACTGATGAGATGGATTGAGGAGATGGACTGGGGAGGTAGAGCGAGGAGGTCAAATGAGGAGGTGACTGAGGAGATGGAATTGGATACGACTAATAAGAAGGAATGAAGAGATAGACTGCGAAGACTGGATTGAGGAGATGGACTGAGGAGATCGACTATGGTGAAAACTGAGGAGACAAATGAAGAGATGGACTGATGAGATAGACTGAAAATATGGACTGAGAGATGACTTAGGTGACAGTCTGAAGATGCACTGAGGAGACGACAGACGAGATGAACTGACGAGATGGACTGTGGAGACTGTGGACTGAGGAAATGCACTAAGAAGATGAATTTAGGAGGTGGACTGAGCAGATGGACGGAGGAAATGGACCTAGGAGATGGAATGAGGAGGTGGACTGAGAAGATGGACTGAAGAGGTGGACTGAAGAGGTGAAATGAGGAGGTGTACAAAGGAAAGGCACTGAGGAGGTGAATACAAGTGATGACTGAGAAGACTGAGGAGATGGACCAAGGAGGTATACTGAGTAGGTGTACTGAGTCGGTGACTGAGGAGGTGGACTGAGTAGATGGACTGAGGATAAGGACTGAAGATATGACTGATGAGTTGTCTGAGGAGGTAAACTGAGGAGATGGACTGAGGCAATGGGACTGGTGAGATGGAGTGAGGAGACAGACTGAGGAGAAAACCTAAGAGATGGACTGAAGAGATGAGGAGATGGACTAAGGAGACAAAATATGGAGATGGACTGAGCAGATGAATTGAGGAGATGACTGAGGAGATGGACTGAGGAGATGGACCACGGAGACTATTGAGGATATGTACTGATGAGATTGTATTCAGAGATGGACTGTAGAGATGGACTGAGGAGACGTACCGAGTAGATTAGACTGAGAAGATGGACTGAGTAGATGGACTGAGGAGACGACTGAAGAGATGGACTGAGAAGACAAACTGAAGAGAGGGACTGAGGACATGGACTGAGGAGACGACTGAGGAGTCGTTTGAGGAGGTGGGCTGAGGAGGAAAACTGAGGGGGTGGACTGAGGAGTGGGACTGGTGAGACGAATTAGAAGATGGACTCAAAGAGATGGACTAAGGAGATTGGATTGAGGAGGTGGACTGCATTAGACGGATTGAGGAGATGGACTGAGGAGATGGCTGAGGAGACGGACTGTGGAGATGGATTGAGGAGAAAGAGTGAGGATATGCCCTGAAGAAATGGACTGAGTAGATTGAACAGAGGAGATGGACTGACTGAGGAGACTGACTGAGGAGGTAGACTGAGGATATGACTGAGAAGACGAGTGAGGAGATGGAATAAGAAGATGGACTGAGGTGACGACAGAGATGGACTGAAGGAGATTGGATTGAGGAGATGGACTGAGAGATGTTGTGACCAGAAGGACTGAGGAGGTGGACTGAGCAGACGACTGATAAGTTGACTGAGGAGGTAAACTGAGGAGATGGACTGAGGACACGGGACTGCTGAGACGACTAAGGAGATGGACTGAAGAGATGGACTGAGGAGTATATCTGAGGAGATGGACTGAAGAGACTAACTACAAAAATGGACTAAGCAGATGGATTGAGGAGATAACTGAGGAGCCAGATAAGGAGATGGACCATGGAAACTACTGAGGATATGACTGAAGAGATGGACTGAGAAGATTGTATTCATGATATGGACTGAGGAGATGTACTGAGGAGATGACTAAGGAGATGGACTGAGGAGATGGACTGAGGAGAGGACTGAAAACATGGACTGAGAAGACGAACTGAAGAGAGGGACTGAGGAGTTGGACTGAGGAGACAAGTGAGGAGTCGGTTGAAGAGGTGGACGGAGGAGGTGCTGCAGGGACGGACTGAGGAGTTGGACTGAGGAGAAGAGTTAGAAGATGGACTCAAGAGATGGACTAGGGAGATTGGATTGAGGAGACGAACTGATAAGACCAACAGAGGAAATGGACTGCATTAGACAGATTGAGGAGATGGACTGAGGGGATGACTGAGGAGACTGAGGAGATGACTGAGGAGATGGACTTATGAAATGGACTGAAGAGACTGTGCTGCGGAGATGGACTAAAACTTGGACATAGGTGATGGATGAAGGAAACTACTGAAGATATGGACGAAAGAGATGGACTGAGGAGATTAAACTGAGGATATGGACTGAGAAGATGGTCTGAGGAGATGGATTGAGGAGGTGGACTGAGACGACGACTGAGGAGACGAACTGTGGAGATGAACTGTGGAGATGGACTGAGGTGATGGACTGAGGAAATGGACTGAGGAGATAGGACTGAGGAGACAACAAAGGAGATGGACTGAAGATATGGACTGAGGATATTGGACTGAGGATACTGGACTGAGAAGATGGACTGTGGAGATGGACTGAGGAGGTAGACTGAGGAGATGGACTAATAAGGTGGACTGATGAGGTGGACTGAGGATATGGATTGAGGAAACAATTTAGGAGATGAACTGAAAAGATGGACTGAGGAGATTGGATTGAGCAGGTGGACGGAGGACGTGGACTGCAGAGATGACTGAGGAGACAACTTCAGAGATTGACTGAGGAGACAGACTGAGGAAGTAGACTGAGGAGATGCCTAAGGAGGTTGACTGAGGAGGTGAACTGAGGAAATGACTGAGGATATGGACTGAGGCGATGGACTGAGGAGACGCCTGATGAGATGGACTGAAGAGATGAACTAAGGATATTGGTCTGAGGTGATGGACTGAGGAGACGAACTGAGGAGATGGATTGAGGAGATGACTCAGGAGATGACAATGGAGATGAATGAAGGAGACTACTTAGGAGATGGACTGAAGAGATGGACTTAAGAGACTGGATTGACGAGATGGACTGAGAAGATGGATGAAGGAGAGACTGAGGAATTGGAGGAGGTGGACTGAGAGATGACAGAAGAGGTGGACTGAGGAGGTGGGCTAAGGAGGTGGACTGAGGAAATGACTGAGGAGAATGACTGAGGAGACACCTGAGGAGTCGAATTGAAGAGATAAAATAAGGAGATGGACTGAGGAGGTGGACTGGAGACGCCTGATGAGACAACTGAGGATATAAGCTAATGAGATGAACTGAGGAGATGGACTGATGAGATTGACTGAGGAGAGGCACTGAGGAGATGGATTGAGGAGACGGACTGAAGATTTGGACTGAGGAGATGACTGAGGAGATTAGTCTGAGTTGATGGACTGAGAAGACGGACTGAGGAGATGGATTGAGGACATGACTGCGGAGAGGGACTGAAGAGATGGACTGAGAAAATTGGACGGACGAAAAGTATTGAGGAGATGGACGGAGGAGATAAGACTGAGGAATTAGAGTGTGGAGGTGGGCTGAGGAAATGACTGAGGAGATGGACTTGGGCAATAGACTGAGGAGACGCCTGAGAAGTTGGATTGAAGAGATGAACTTAGGAGATAGACTGAGGAGGAGAACTGAAGAGTTGACTGCTGATGGACTGTGGAGGTGGACTGAAGAGACAACTGATGAGATGACTGAGGAGGTAAACTGATGAGATGGCCTGAGGAGATGGACTGAAGAGATGACTGAGGAGATAAACTGTTGATATGGACTGAGAAGATGGGCTGACAAACGAGACTGAGGAGAAGGACTGAGGAAAAGGATTGAGGAGACGGACTGAACATTCAAACTGAGAAAACGACTGAGGAGATGGACTGAGAAGATTGACTCAGGAGATGGGCTGAGTAGGTGCGTGAGAAGACAACTCAAGAGATGACTAATAAGGTAAACTGAGGTGATGGACTGAGGAAACGACTGAGAGATGGGACTGAGGAGACAGACTGAGGATATGTACTGAGGAGATGGACTGAGGAGATGAACTGAGGAGACGAATGAGAAGATGGACTCAAGAGATGAACTGAGTAGAAACGACTGAGGAGATGGACAAAGGAAATGGAGTAAGGAGATGACTGATGAGATGGAACTGAGGAGATGGACGGCAAAGACAAAACTGGAGATGAACTGAGGAGTAGGACTGAGGATACAGGCTGATGAGATGACTGAGGAGATGAAATGAAGAGATGGACTGAGTATATGGACTGAGTAGATGGACTGAGGAGGTGAACTGAGGAGATGACAAAGGAGATGAACTGAGTAGATGTACTGAGGTCACTGGACTGAAGAGGAGGAATGCGGAGGTGGACTGTGAAGATGGATGACCAGGTGGACTGAGAAGACGACTGAGGAGGTTACTGTGGAGATTACTGAGGA
>JAOXYA010213830.1:0-20095 GCA_028565675.1 Sorex palustris | reverse complement strand
GTGTGTGTGTGTGTGTGTGTGTGTGTGAGAGAGAGAGAGAGAGAGAGAGAGAGAGAGAGAGAGAGAGAGAGAGCAAGCAAAGCTTCTCCATTCCCGCTCAAGGGCCCCGTCTCCTAAATCGGGTCTTCTTCACACCGACCTCCCTTCACCTGTACGCAGACAGCAGGCAGGGTAGGATTTCAAAAGGTGCTGAAAGGTAATAGCCCCATTCTGAGCTGCCCCACCATTAGGCTCAAAGAAATCCCTCCGGACCCCTTGGCAAATGAAAACAGAGAAGAAAGGCATGGGGGAAAGCCAACACCATCAGATTGGGGCAGGAAACTGAGGAAATGGGTGACTTTCACTGGGGAGAGGAAGGAGGGATTGGGTGGCACTCACGCCAGCACGAGGAGCGCCCAGAAGCTCCCTTCCTTCCGGCCCGGCTCGCTCCCTGGGGCCTGGAGTTCCTGAGGACAGAGCACCCTCCCTTCCCCGGCCAGGGTCCCAGGACCCCTCTCCCCACATGGGCACGCAGGTTCACTGAGTCCCAGCCACGGTACCATGGCCGTGAAATCTGCCCCAGAACAATACAGAACATAAGACAGGCCTCTCCAGGACGCGTCAAAGACCTGGACCGTGTTCGCCTTGACTACACTGCACTAGAAGATACTAGAAAAATTCATCCAAATGCAAACAAGTGGGGCCAGAGAGATTGGACGCCTCTTGGGAGGGTGCTTGCCATGCACACAGCCAATCAACCTGGGTTCAATCACCGGCACCCCGGAGGGTCCCCCTGAGTCCCCCCTAGGAGTTAATTCTTGAGCATAGAGCCAGGAGCAAGCCCCGAGCACCTCTGGGTGTGGCCTCAACATTGAAACTAAACAAACAAACAAGAGCACTGACTTCAGAGCTACACCCTCTGGGACTGTCTTTCAGCCTCTCCAGGACGCACCAGCTCTGTCAAGCGCCACCCAAAGCTGCTACAGGCGAACCTTGATGGGCCGGCAGCTCCTGGCTCAGACAGACCCTGCCGCCCCCACCCTGGCTACTGCCCTGAAGCCCGGTGACCCCCACGCTTGTCTCAACCAGGACCCGTGTCCCGCTGGGCGGAGAAGCGAGTCCCAGAGTCTGTTCCCAGGGAGACGCTCCATCCCCGGGACTTGGTGACACCTCCCACTCCAGGGTTTGGTTTCCTACAGATGTGACCATGCGCCACGCCTGAAGAGCTGTCCAGCATTGCTGTTCATAAACTGCCCCCTGGTCCACACATAGGCAAATCTCTTCCTGACCACTCAGCAGAAGAGCCGACCTGCGACTCTCAGGATCTGTCCCACTCCTAGAGACAGCCCAAACCACTGGGCTCTCTCCAGGGAAACCGCCTCTTTGCCCAGCGGGTCCCCTTCCAAATCGGGCACTGGTGTCACTGTCTGTCCCTCAGCCATGCAGAGCTGAAGATCCCCAGGACCCCTTCCCCGCCACACACACACACACACACACACACACACACACACACACACACACACGGGTGCCCTGTCCAGGTGCCCCACCCTCACGCCAGGCCTTGGCCCCGTGTCTCGGTCTCACCGTGTCCAAATGGAAAATAAAACACTCCACTCAAAAAAAATTAAAAAACCCTTTTCCAACAGGATTTCATGGAAAAATGAGATCACAGAAAATGAGGGAGGTGAGCTGAGATGGTGTGAACCCCCCCCCGCCCCCAGCCATGTTCTTTTTCTTTTTTAAGAATCCCAAGAGACTTGTTCACCAGCAGGGATGGGGAATGGGGGTGGGGGTTCCTCTGGGGAGACCCTTATTTTGAGAGAACCAAACACACACACACACACACACACACACACACACACACACACATAAGGAGCGCCACCAAACGGGACACACTCAGGCCCTATCCCCTCCACCCGGCTAACAGTCCCCCCTGCCACCTCTCCCTGACACCAGGAGACACCCTAAGGTGCCCCCACTCCGGCCTATGAAATCAACTATCAGCACCCCCTACCCCCCAGGCACAATCCACACGGCACCTCTGCCAGGGCAAACCACGACTTTCCTACACCCCCGAGCCCGGCTCACGGCACTAACATGGGACCTTAATTAAAAGTGCCCGAAGAGGCGAAGGCTCTGGCTTTTCAAAGTCATCTGGGCCAGCGCCTTTCCATGCCGCAGACTTTCCAAGCCAGCGACAGTTTGACATTTGGCGTCGTTGTTTGTTTTAATCAAGAAGGGGGAAGGTGCTGAGGTTCCTGGTTCCTTTCTCGGGGGGCCTGATTTATTGGTTGGCAAACGCCCACACTGCTGAGCTGGAAACGGGGCGGGGTCCCCTTCCTGAGCTTGCCATGTGGCTGCACCGCCACTGACCCTCTCCCACGCACACCCAGTTCATACAACCCCCACCCCCACCCCACGGGGCACGTATCCCCCAAACCCTACTCCATGTGGATCCCTTCAGGGAAGCACTACTTCCCCAACCAATACCGCACAGCAAGGCGCTGATTCAGCAAACTGAGACCGGGGGTGGGGGCCCTAGGAGAATGAACTTTTCTTTTGGGGGTGCTTCAGGGGGGGCTACACACCCAGTGATGCTCAGGGCTTACTCCTGGCTCTTTACTGAGGAATCACTCTTGGTGGTGCTTAAGAGACCATAAGGGATGCTGGGATCAAATAGAGTCAGCTTCCTGCAAGGCAAGTGTCCTACCCACTGTACTATCTCTCTGGCCCTGCAGGGACTAAACTCTTAATGGTTCTCCAGTGGCTCGCGCTCTCTCTCTCTCTCTCTCTCTCTCTCTCTCTCTCTCTCTCTCTGTAATTGAATTAAAATTCTTGTTGTTTTGGGGCCATACCCAGCGATGCTCAGGGCTTACTCCTGGCTCTGCACTCAGGAATCACTCCCAGCAGGGCTTGGGGCACCCCCTGTGGAATGCCAGGGATCGAACCTGGATCAACCGCACACAAGACAAGTGCCCTCCCCGCTGTTACTCCAGCCCCTTAAGAAAAATTTCCATGAAGGCGTCACGACTTACAGAGTTATTCCAAATTGAGTTTCAAGTACCCAGCATTCTACCAGAGCCGAACCCCCTCCTGCGACCCCCAGCCTGTCTCCTTGATAAGCGCGTTTTTTAAGTTTGCTCAAGCATCTTTCTGAAAGGCGCCAAAGCCCAGAACCGGGCTGTACAGTGTAATTGTGCACACCCCCGGGGCCATCCGGATGCCTTGGGTTTCTCTGGGCCTCAGCTGTATTCAACAGGGCCCTGTCTTCAAGACAGATCAAGCACAGGAGACGAAGGAGTCCTTCCCCCAGCGAGTTGCTACACGGGTCCGAGCCCTGCGTGTGACAGACAGATCTGTGGGTCCTCTCTCACACTTCCTGCTCCCCCAAGGCCATGGGGCCCCTCTAGAGTGCAGTGGGGCAGTGGCCAAGCCATGCCCGCTCCTCCTTGGAAAGGACACAGGTGCCTTGAGACTTACTGCCCCTCTGCATCATGTGCCATAAGGGCTTTGTATAAGCCACAGGGGTCCTCCAGGGAGCTGCGGCCACCCCCCACCATGGTTCTTCCCAGACCCCCACCCCTGCCACGGTTCTCCCCAGATCCTCCCTCCAGCCAGGGCTATTGTGTAGGGGCAGGCAGATGACAGCCAGCCCCTCAGGGAGAAGCAGGGTTTGTGGGTGGGAAAACCCTCCCTGGCATGCATCGCTGCACCCCTGCAGAGAAGGGGTCTCCTGAAGGAGGCACGGGGCAGAATGTTCAGAGTAAGCCCCTAGCAGCAGGTGGCCGGCCTCTGGAGGGTGTGGGCAAGAGGTTGCTGATACAGCTGGACAACAGAGTGAATTCCCGAACCATCCCCCACACACACAGGAGGCTGACCCCAGAGTCACAGGAACCAGAACCACTGGGACTCGAACACATGCCACCCAGCCTCAGGGCCGTGAGAGAGGGAAGAAGCCCTGGGGAGATGGAGGGGGAGCGGGGGCGCCTCATGCTCCTGCAGAGGCTCAGACCTGCCCCCCGACAGCCTGGTAGGGGGCACCAAGTGCACAATATGAACCCAAGTGAACTCACCGCCCTGGGGTGTGGCATCGAAGCCCACTTGGGGCGCACCGCATGGGCACAGTCACACTGCAGAACCTGAACTTCCAGGGAATGATACAGTCCTGGTGCCTCCATGGCAAACAGGAAACGGCGGGGGCAGGGGGGGGGGCCACAGGGAGGAGAGAGAAATGGGTGGGGTCCCACAGGGGCTGGAATCACAGGAGCTTCCCAATCAAACAGAGCCTCTGGGGCTCAGTCCCCCCGTCCCACCGGCCGTCCTGCGACCCCACACACTCTCTGGATCTGGAGAATGTCTTCCTGGGTCTAAACCCATTGTTCCTCCTCAAGGCTCCCATAAAGATGAGTGGGCCATGAAGGCACAGTCCAAAAGACCAGCTCTGGTTCCCTGCTTCGCCAGGGATGAGCCCCAAGCACAGAGGCAGGAGTCATCCCTGAGCACAGAGATAGGAGCGATCCCCAAGCACAGAGCCGAGAGTGAGCCCTAAACACAGAGACAGGAGTTAGCACTGAGCACAGAGCCGGGAGTCAGCCCTGAGCAGAAAGTCAGGAGTGGTGAGCCCCGAGCACGAAGCCAGGAGTGAGTCCCTCAGCACTTCAAGTGTGACTCTAAACCACAAAATCCCCTTTGGTGGCTGGGGAGACAGCTCAAAGGAGCAGATACTCGCTTTGCAAGTGGAAGCCCCAAATTATATCCCTAACACCCCAAGAGCCCCGAGCACCGAGCCAGTAGTAGCTCCTGAGCACTGCCAGGTGTGATCACCAAGCCAAAACTAGATGAGAGGAAATCCTCCCACTTCCCCCAACTTCCTCCAGGAAGATGGAGATGAAGATGATGGCGAGGAGATAGAGAGATGTGGGCTCTGCCACTGTCGGTCGCCCGGCAATTTCCAGGGAATGAACAGGAACATGATGTCAGTAAGAAGACGGGAAGAAGCACTGGAGACTCAGCGACATAGGGACCTCCAGGATGGCCTGCTTGCACCCTCCTGAAGGCAGCTGCGGAGGGGACGGCGGGATGGAGGGGACGGAAGGGGTGTGGGGACAGACGCCACGAGGCGGCACTCAGCACTGAGCCACACGCTGCCCATGCTGGGACGCAGAGACCACCCTGGGGGGTGCCCAGCAGCTTCCTCCGCTCGTCTCAGCAGTGACCCCCCGGCTGTGACCATCCCAAAAGTCCAGTGTCCCCCCCATGGGGTAGGTGAGGGACAGAAGTGCACAGGGAGGACCCCCTGAGCCACAGCCGGCCCTGCCACTGGCAGCAGTCAGTTGGGCTGTTGGTCGCTTCCTGGACTCAGAAACCCCACGTTTCCCCACCACGAGACAAGCACAGCGGATCCGGATCTGCAGGTCACCGTGCTGTCCCAGGGAGAGCAGCCAGAGAGCAGAGTGACCCAGAAGTGCCCTTCCCTCCAATGGTCCCTCTGCATCCCCGGCTGAGCAGGAAGAGCCTCTTCACCCAAGGCACCATGTTTTCCCAGCTCAGCTGCAAGAGGGAGTGTGCAATCCTTGGGCTTGGCATTGGGAAGAGCTGCAAATCCCACAGGTGGCATCTATCCTACCCACTGTCTTTGGGGCAGCAGGGCTCCCTAAAAGCCCAGGGCCCCTTCTGGTATTTTTTTTCTTTTTGGGTCACACAAGGCAATGCACAGGGGTTATTCCTGGCTCTGCACTCAGGAATTACTCCTGGAGGTGCTTGGGGGACCATATGAGATGCTGGAAATTGAACCCGGGTCAGCCACATACATGCAAGGCAAAAGTCCTCCCCGCTGTACTATCACTCCAGTCCTACACTTCTGGTGATTTTTAACAAACCAGACAGGGCGGTTCAATGCAAGGACCTGACAATAGGGTGCTGGGGGTTACCAGGGCCCCCTGCCCTCATTGGCAGTCCGTCGCATGCCAGGCAAGCCCCTGACCCCTGCACCACCTCTCCGTGCCCCCTCCTAGCTGCCGTCCACATGCCGGAGGCTGAGGACTGCACATTCAGTCAAACAGGATAGCATGGGGGAACACACAAGAAATGCCAGGGTGTGGAGCTGAACCGGAAAGAGATGCCCGTGTTGCCAGGGGCGCAGGAGAGGTGCGGTGCCTCCACACAATGCATGAAGCGTTTCCTTGCAGGAAACAGCACGGCCTTTTCTTGAGTACCCCGGCACCTCCAGGCTTACGCTGACAAAGAGCACGTGAGAAGCACGTGAGAAGCATGTGAGAAGCTCTCCGACCGGAGGCTGCAGAAATAAGACTACGGTGAGGACAGCGCTTGCCTTGCGGGCGGACGACCCGGGTTTGATCCCCAATGCCCCAGATGGTCCCCGATTCCCACCAGAAGTGATCCCTGAGCACTACCCGATGTAACCCTCCTCCTTGTCTTTTTTTTTTTTTAAAGAAAAATAGAGTCTGGCCTCTGGGTTCCTTTGGCTTTAGCAACAACGGGTGATCCACTGTAACTGATGATAAGAGTAAAGATTTTCCCCAGCTCTGGCTTGGAAGTAACATGACTAACTGATGACCACAGTTAGGCTGAAGACATGCTAGGGGCGGGGCCTGCGGTCACGGGGATGAAACCTGCGTGGGGGCGGGTCTGTCTGCTAGGGGCGGGGCCTGACACAGGGGCGGGGCCTGAGTGGGCGGGGCCTTCCTTTCTGGGGGCAGGGCCTGAATGCTGGAGCAGGGCCTATGTCCTAGGGGCGGGGCCTGCATGCAGGGGTGGGGCCTGTCTTCTAGGGGCGGAGCCTATTTTCAGGGGCAGGACCTGCATCGGGAAAGAGCCTGCATTTGGGGGCGGGACCTGTCTTGCAGGGGCGAGACCTGTATGCAGGGGTGGGGCCTGCATCGGGGCAGGGCCTATCTTCCAGGCAGAGTCTGAGTTCAAGGGTGGGGCCTGTCTTCTAGGGGCGGGGCCTGCATGGGGAGGACAGGGCCTCACTTCTGGGGGCAGGGCCTGCGTGCCAGCATCTAATCCAAGAGGAACATCTGGCCACAAACACACATGTGACCAGCTGGGGAGGGTGCAGCGGAGATGAGCTGCTGCCTCTTCCCTCCACTGCATGCCCCACACCAGTGGCCATGGTACCTGAAGCCCAAAACCAAGCCGGGCTCTGATCAAGGAGCACGCATCTGCCTCTGCGGATGGAGCCAGGGTCCCACGCCTCCTCCTCCTCCCCACTGCAGACCTCAGGGAAAGGGGGGGGTGAGGGCCAGGCTGAGAGGCCCTGAGAAGGGGCGTAAGAGGGCACCAAGCCTCAGCCCAGCGCAGCAGAACTGGGACATCTGCCCCCTGACCCTGGTTCTGTGGGCACCCAAGAGGGTCTCAGGTGGGCTTTCCCCCCCCCCCCAGCATGCCATTGTACCATGTGAAGTCTGGTCCCAGGTCTGCGCCCTGCACCCAGGCCTGCCTGCTTCTGGGGTCCAGGCCATGCTGCCTCCCCAGGACCAATCTGAAAACTCCACCGCCGTCCAGCCACTGGGCCCAGGGTTCTCCCAGCCAGGCCTGGCCCCACCCATGGTAGAAAAGCACCACCTTCTCAGGGGCTGAGCTGAGCTTCCTCCTGGGGTCCTGTGGTCTCACTCACACCACAGAGTGAGCCCCTACCCCATTCCCCCCCACTTTACCCCCCTGGGCCCCCCCCGGAATGGCAATGCCCCCATGGTCCAGAGCAGATAGAGTGGCCAGGAAAAATGCCTGGACAGTGAAGCCTCATCACCCATCAGGCCCCCGGGGCCCAGGACATGCCCATCAATTGGCAGGCCTGGGAGAAAGAGTGGGTGCTCAAGCCCCCCACTCGGGTCTTGTCACCAGCACCAGAGCAGAAAATCACACAGGAAGGGTATACCATGGTCCTGAGTCCACATGGAGTTCTGGCAGGGGGAGGCAGAGATGGGCGGGGTGGACCTCGGGCCGGGAGGGCCCACCTGACTTGAGGCACACCTGGAGGCCAGTGGCCCCGGCTCCAACAGTCGCTCTCTGTTCTGAGCACAGGCCTGGCAGCTGCTCCCTGCACGCACACAGGGTTTTTTTTTTCTCCTCCTGGGGGACCCCACCTTCCCCAGGCCCCTCGTCTCTCGTCCCAGGGTTTCGGCCAAACCCCAGGCTTTGGCCACAAACAGGGGCCCTTTCTTCAGCAGCCTCCGCCACCCGGTGTGAGGTGCCAAACCGCCTAGGAAAAGGGCGTCCCGGACAGTCCGTGGGGGTACCCACCAACAGTCTCAACCCCGGGCTTTTATTTTGGGCTGTGGAGGGCGGCGGGGGAGGGGGTGATTCTCCAGGCTGACACCGAACGCGTGGGCAAATCTCTCATGAGTCCTAGGCACTGAAGGCAGAAAGTCGGGGCTCAGGCCAGTGGTCACTGTTGCTCCCGCCCCCCCCCATGCCAAGGGGGGACATAAACTTGCAAACACTGCAGAGGTGACTTCCACACCCCTGTACCCCTTCCCTCTCCCCCTCCCACAGCAGCAGGAGGCATTAGGAGCTGCAGACAAGTCCCAGACGTGCTGGGGGACGCAGGCTGGTTTCTGGGTTTAAAATAAAACTTCCTTGAGGGCCGCACACAGAACCCAGTTGTGCAGGGCGAGAGAAAGTGCCAGGCATGTGGGACAGGCTCAGATTTATGACCCCGGCTGAAAGCCTCAAGGACGTCACACGAAAGGGCCCACCCACGGTCCTGCCCCAACTGTAAACAGGACGGGTGCCGCCACCTCTGAGCTGCCCTTGTCCCCCACCCCGCCCGGCGCTAGTCTCGGGTGGGCCGAGAGCGAGACCCCCAGGGCTATATATATGGACGGGGGTGGGGGGGTGGCACACAGCCACTCTCGGGCCCCACCTCAAGATAAACACGTCTCCCAACCTCCTCCGCGGAGGTTCATAAACGCACTTGGGGTTTACGGCTGGCCCCTCCAGGCGCTTCGGCCAGCCCGGCAGGCAGGAGAGAGAGCTTTTTTAGCACACCCTGGTCAGGCTCGTGAATCCCCTCATGAATATTGGCCTCCAGATGTGGCTGGAACGAAGACTCAACACTGGCTGTGGGAGCAGTTGCACGGAGGCTGGGCCCCTTGGGCCTGCTGAGTCCACTTACCTTTTTTTTTTTTTAACATCCCTCCCTCCCCCCCAACCCCCTGCGAGACACTTTTGGCAGAGAGCTTTCCTTGGGCAGGGAGTGATTCAAAGCAGATCCCTGGGACAGAGAGGAGCAGGCTTAGGACATGAAGATGTGGACCCCAGGTATCGCCCAGCACCCTGAGACCAGCCCGGAGGGGACCCCAGTGTCAGAAAGAACCGAGAAAGTTTCCCGAGGGTGAAACCTGGGGGCCACTCTTGGCAAGAGGAGGTAGGTGGGAACCAGAGCTGGTGAGGACAAGCGGAACTGACAACCGTGTCTATTCCCAAGGCGGATCAATAGGTTTGATTTGGTTTCGCAGCAGGGCAGATGGCTGGGGGACAGGGCTGGTAGCGGATCTTTCCAATCTTATAGGTCCAGCTCCCCTCTCCACAGAGAGACCAGAATGGGAACCTCTACCGAGCATGGCAGGGTGTGGCCCCCAAATAAAAATAAACAAGCTTAAAAAGAAATACCAGAGGTCTGAACTTGACATTTCTCAGAGAGACAGAGGGACAGAGAGAGAAAGAGAGAGCGCGCCTTTATGTGAAGTGGGAGACCGTATGCTTTCTTGGAGCACATGTGTTTTCAGCCAGATCATGCAATGAAAACTAGTAAGGGAGCAACAGTACAGTGTGGAGGGCATTTGCCTTGCATGTGGTAGACCTGGATTCCATCCCTGGCAACCCACAGGGTCACCCGAGCACCGTCAGGAGTAATTTCTAAGTGCAGAATCAGGAGTGACCCCTGAGATTGCCGGATATGACCCATTTAAAAGAGGGGGGGGGAGGGAGAAAGGGGGGGTAGAAAAAGAGGTGAGAGACAGAGGGAGAAAGAAAGAGACAGAGAGAGAGAGAGAGAGAGAGAGAGAGAGAGAGAGAGAGAGAGAGAGAGAACTCGAGGGAGCCAATGAGACAGAAAGGGGCAATCACTCGGATCTGAGGGATTCTTGGGGCACTGCTAGGGGCCCGACAATCACAACCCAGAACTTGGGGACCAGAAAAGAGAGGACACTGTCCCTGAGAGCCCGTGCTGATGGCAAACATGACCTGAGAAGGTGAAGGCGGACCTGGGCAAGGAGGAGGGAAGGCAGCGGTGCTCAGGGCTGAGGGCAGCCTGCAGAGAACTAGGGCAGGGAGGAGCCGCCCAGCCCCAGGCGGGGGTACTCTGTCCCCCGACCCTCCCGAGGGACATTCTCACCCCATTCTCTCCACCTGCAGCATTGAACAGCAGGGACGGGAGGCCCCAGAGAAGGGGAAACGTGAGGAGGGCCCCAGCCCCCTCTACCCCTCCCCCAGGGCCTCACCTGTGTTCTCTGGGAAACCCAACCTGACAGTCACAAAGAGGATGACCACAGACGGACTGTCCCTGAGGCCTGAGCGAATCTTTTGGGGACAAGCAGGCCAGCAGCCAAGAGAGCCAGCCCAGGGGGACTGGGGAGTCGCCTTCCTCCAGGACGCCAGCTCTGAGGTCTGCTCTCAGAGAGGGCAGCCTCTCCCTCATGCCCACCCCACTGGGTGTGCAGCTCAAGCTGCTCCAGGGTGGGATCCTCTCTAGTTCTTCTCGCACACCCCCTTCTTGCCCCTGGGGTCCCCAAAATATGGTGCTGCCTCAGACACCCAGACACCAGCACCCACCCTCATGGTCCTGGTCGCCAGAGTCACAGCTCACGGCCAGACCCCCCTGGGGTGGATCCAGGCATATCACCCAGGGTTTCTGGGCGCATGTCCGGGGTGGGGGTGGGGGGGTAGGCAGCACCAGAAAGCATCAGCTTGAGGGAAGAAGCAAGTGGGAACGAGAGTGGAACCACCCTGTGCCAGTGGCCTCTGCCCGCGTGCCCAGGCTGTGCTCCCAGAGGGCCGTGGCCAGCCAGGGCATCCACCCGGGGCCCCTCATCATGGCTCTCACCGCGCTGGACCAGAACAGGGTGGGCATGAGAAGAGGGCAGCACGTAAAAATTCCACTTAAACTCTCGTTACATGGGCTGGAGCATTAGAACAGCAGGGAGGGCATCCCAGAGGGTCCTTGGAGCCCCACCAGGAGGGACCCCTGAGTGCAGAGCCAGGAGTGAGCCCTGGGCACAGCCGGGTGTGGCACAAAAACAAGTCTCTCTAGAATCAGATGATCTGATCACCTGTCAGTCCTGGGCCCAGAGACAGCAGTTAGAGACAGAGGGCACTTTGTGTGTGGGAGGGGAAGGGTGGCCATGCCCAACCTCATCCACCCCACCGCCCCCGGAATGCCAGGACTCTCTTCCATCCTGTTGGTGACCCTCCCAAAATTCCCCAATCTCTTTGGGGGTAGAAAACCACCCCTTACCTCTGAGGAGAACCACAGCTTTCTACAGCAATTTGCTTTTTTGTTGCTGCTTTTAATTTTTTTTGGAGGGGGGGCAGGGTATCGCACCCTGCAGTACTCAGGGATTACTTGTGGCCCTGCATTCAGGAATAATTTCTGAAGGAGCTCAGGGAACCAGACGGGATACTGGGAATCGAACCCAGGATGTCTACGTGCAGTGCAAATGCTTTACATGCTGTACTATCTCTCTGACCCTGTTTTTAATTTTGTAATTGTTTTTATTAGGGGGGCTCCCCTCCATTTTTTTAATTGAGGTATTCTGATGTCCAATACTTTTAATAATAGTTTTATGCAATTTGCTTTTTACACACACACACACACACACACTCACACACACAATTCAAAAGACCAGAATTGGACAGAGATCGGAGACTCTGGGTTACAAAGGCCCTTCGCTGGGTAAAAGCAATGAGAGACGGGACAGATGGTATCTGCTCATGCTGCGGTGGGAAAACTCCCGGGGATCCAGACCCAGCATTCTAGAAGGTTCCACTGGAGGCCGGGACCTGGCCGGTGCTAACCCACGGACAGGTCTCTGCTGCTTCCCAAGGGTTCCTACAAGGTGTGCAGAAACTGCACTCATTCCAGACCTTTCCCTGGGGCTCAGGCCCGAGGCCTCATTTACAGGGACTTGGCAGGCTCTGCTGGTCTGGAAGCGCCCCTGGTGAAAAGTCAGAGAGGGTTGGGAAATGGATGGGGGTGAAGGGCATCTGTTCTGAGGTCCCCGGAGCCCCTTTCGAGGTGCCCTGGCTCCTCCCGCCTCAGGAGGTCCACACTGACGGGCTTTGCACCGCGTCCCTGGGCAGCCTCCTCTGTAGCAGCAGGTCTGGGGCCCAGCCAGTTCCTTGCCCGGTACCAGCTCCACAAAATCCTCTGCCCTTACCCTCGAATTCCAGGCCCAGCACCAGAGCTATCATCCAGCATGTTTCTCGCACACAGCCCACCCAGGTTCAATTCCTGCACCCCATCTGGCCCCCTGGCACTGCCATGAGTGATCCCCGAGTGCCAAGCCAGGAGTGAGCCCTGAGCACCACCAGACGTGGCCCAGGAACAAATGATTCCAGGTCCAGATTTCGCGACATGAGCTGTTTCTGCTGCTGCGTGCACAGTCTCAGCCGCAGAGCCAAGGGAAGCCTGTCTTGGCCGCCACCCGGCAGAGCAAGAACAAGCCTCTCCCCGGCCCACACCAGCCCCCAGACAACCCAATCATGAGCTTGCTGGGCCAAAGACCCGTGGGTGTGCCCTCCGATGCCCGGACACCGCCTCTTCCCCTTCCCTACTGCATCTTTGCTTTGTGATGCCTCCCTCCAGCAACCAGGAAGATCCATACCCACTTCCTCCAGCACGCAGGAAGCTCTAGGCCCCAATTCCTCCAGCACACAGGAAGCTCTAGGCTCCACCTCCTCCAGCACATAGGAATCTCCAGGCCCCACTTCCCCCAGTGTGCAGGAAGCTCCATGCCCCACTTCCTCCAGCATGCAGGGAGTTAGGCTCCATTTCCCCCAGTGTGCAGGAAGTTCCATGCCCCACCTCCTCTAGCACACAGGAAGCTCCAGGTCCCACTTCCTCCAGTGTGTAGGAAGCTCCAGGTCCCACTTCCTCCAATGTGCAGGAAGCTCCAGGCCCCACTTCCTCCAGCACACAGGAAGCTCTAAGCCTCACTTCCCCCAGTGCAAGAGATGCTCCATGCCCCACTTCCTCTAGCGCACAGGTAGCTCAGGCCCCACTCCCTGCTGCACACAGTTACCCCTGTTGCTTAGACAGTGGGCAGAGAAAGGGGCCTGACTTGGGGGTCAGCTCTGACCCACTCCTGGCTCAGTGTGGCATCCCAAGCATGGACAGGAAGCTGGAATCACAGAAGCTTATCTGGGGGGCCCTAGAGATAGCACAGGGGTTAAGAAACATACATGGTGTCCACCAGGCCCAGGTTTAATTCCCTATATCATATAGTTCCTGAGCACTCCCAGATAGGGCCCTGGAGACCCCAAGCATCACCGGGGTGGGGTCACTGTCACTGTCCCCCCGTTGTTCATCGATTTGCTCGAGGAGGCCCAGTAATGTCTCCACTGTGACACTTGTTACTATGTTTGGCATATTGAATACACCACCGGTAGCTTGTCAGGCTTTGCCATATGGGCGAGATACTCTCGGTAGCTTGCTGGGCTCTCCAAGAGGGGTGGAGGAATCAAACCTGGGTTGGCCGGGCCGGCCGCATGCAAGGCAAACACCTTACCCACTGGGCTATTGCTCCAGTCCACCAAGCTGGGGTGGCCCAGGCAATTCCCAGATCCACAGGGCCTCCTTAGGCCCGGACACTGACCATAGGTTCGGCCAGCCGAGAATCACTGGGGTTCCCTAACCCCCATGGAGAATAGCACCTCTCCCACCCCAACACTGACGGGGGCCTCCTCAGCCAATTCCTGAGTGCTTGCACGGACATGGCCCCTTTGGCTAAGACTCCCTTCTATGCCCCAAGAAGAGACCAGGTCATCCAAACAAACCCCCCATAGCCCACCCATCCCCAAAAGGCAGGTCTGTCCCTCGATTAAAAGCATATGCGGCCAGGCCAGACAGTACCACAGGTGAGGTAGGGCATTTGCCTTGCACACAACACCCCAGTTTCAATTCCCGGCATCCCATATGGTCCCCCAAGCCCACCAGGAGTAATGGTTGAGCACAGAGTAAGTACGGGTCAGGCACAGCCCCAAGAAACAATTAAATTGTATGCAGCTCACTCATCCTATAGACAGACACCCCACACAGGGGAGTCCAGGGGCTCGGGAAGGATGAAGGGGGTCCCTCAAGTGGGGGGTTGGGGGATCCCCAGGTGCTGGTTGCTAGAGGAACAAGTACGGGGCCTATCCTTGATACTGGGTTCTTGGCCACTCTCTCCTGTCCAGGTCTGGATACTCTGGTCTCTCTGCAGGGTGACCTCTGACCTTGCTCCCATGACCCAACCCTGAGCACCAGGGAACCACAGACCAGTCACACCCTGGCTGGAGGGGCTGAGCCCGAGAAAACTATTAATGGAACCAAGCCCTGTCCCCCCCACTCCCAGTGCTTGTTTCCTGACCCCCGGCCTGGAAGTCCTCTCACACACCCCTGCCCACCGTCCACCCTCTGCCCACCATCCTAGGCCACGTCCCGCTCTCCCCAGGGCCTCTCGCCTGCTTCTGCACATGGACAGAGGCTGAGATGTTTCTGGTTCATCAGGATGGACACTTGACCACCAGAGGCCATGCTGGGTCTGGGAATCATCCCTCTGGGCCTGTCACCCAACTACGTGAATGTCTCCTCCCCGCCAGACCACCTGTCCCTGACCCCCGGCTCCCGGGGGAGCCTCCTGCAAACTGGCCCCCGCGTTTCTGCATGTCTCAGTGCCCCCCACCCCCCACCCCCAGCCCTCACCCGTACCCACACTCTTCTGCAGCTCCCTAGAGAAACCAGATCGTGAAATGCTGCAACCCAGCCCAGAGTTGTGACTCTGGGCACCACAGGGAAGGTCCTGGAAGCCATGAGCAGTTCCTTGGAGAAGCTACCAGATCCTTCCAGAATATTCCATGGGAGGAGGGGGGGCCTGGGGAGAGAGATGGGAGGCAGAAAACGCGGAGAAAAAGCAAGTCCCCGTAGTCTGCCTGCCCTCTTCCAAGCAAGAATCACCCTACTCCCCTCCTCAAGGGCACTGAGTGAGTTCCAGCATAAAATCCACCTCTGAGCCTCACTACCTCGGCCCCTCGCACCCTTGGGGTGCTGACAGCGAACCCTCAAATCTGTGCAGACCCAGTGTCTACGGCCTGGCCTAAGCCTCCGAGGCTCGAAACCAGCCACTCTCCCTGTGCCATCTCTTGGGGTTCCATGGTCCCCTGAGGTATAGGCCACGGAGTGGGGGTTGGGGGAGAAATGTCCCACCTTGTACTACAGGCACGGAGTGACACCATGCCCTTGTGTGCCTGCCTTCGGACAGATCTGAGGGGGCCCAGCCTGCTGCCCAGGCCCCCCACCAAGGGGCCAACTCGCCATCTACTTTCCATCCAACCAGCTCTGCCCTCGGGCTGTGTTTCACAGAGGACTGTCACCAGGGCAGAGTCCGGGGGACAGAGAAGGGAGACCCGCCTGCAGCCACCTCAATCCCCCGGGGAGCTGAGGGACTTCCAGCCCCAGAGGATAGACCCAAACCCGAGTCCTTCGAGTGGGCAGCCCTGCTCCACGCCCACTAGGGCCCGAGGCTGCCCCGTGGCCCCACGCAGGTCACTTGCTCCAGATTCATCTTTCAGGACACGCTGGCCGTGCACACAGCCACAGGATGCCAGAGACACGTGAAGTGACTCCCCAGGGTAGTGTGGAGAAGTGGGGTCCCCCCTGCAGGGGCACTGGTTCTCTCTCTCTCTCTCTCTCTCTCTCTCTCTCTCTCTCTCTCTCTCTCTCGGCTGGGCCCCACCCCTCGCCCCCAACCCCACAGGACAGCAAGAAGCAAGCCTCCAAACCAAACGGAACCTACCACCCTGTTCTCTCTGCCTCAGGGACGGGGAGACACCCCCCCAGCTTACACCCCCCAGCCTAGAACAGGGAGGGGAAATTCCCACCGTCCAAGTTCAGAGGATCCTCCAGGGAGACACCCACAGTACACAGTCGCAGCCAGGGAGACACAAGGTTATAAACGTGGACTTGACCAGCTGTTATCCAGCAAGTTCTCTGTGAAGGGTCAGAGACTCAACAAAGACCAGTTCTGCGGCAGACATCCCAACAGTGAGGGGCTGGGGGAACGGCTCCGCCCTGCGCCCCTTTCACAGACCACATCACTGCCCCTCCAGGGACCCCTTCCTCAGGCCCACACTCTCAGAGGGCATACCCCACACCCGGCAGCAATCCTGTGTTGAAAGATATTGGCGGCACGGGCTGCCTGGGAAGGCAGGGGGAGCCAAGGAGGGAGGTTGGGAGGGGCTGATTAAGCTGTAACCAGGCAGAGGCTGGGCCGCCGACACCAGGAGCCGGATTGACTCACCCTCGGTGCTTACACTTGGACACTCCAGAACCAGCCCCGCAGCAGCAAGGAGGCCTGCAGGCCCCTCATGTGGCCAAGCTGCTGGCGGGTGCCTGGGAGGCTGCCCAGTGCTGTCCCTGCCTTTCTGCAACCAATTAAAGGTGGCCAGGCCCCTGACCACACAATTCCAGGGCGTACGCCAAGCGCAGAGATGTCGCGGCCGAGTTGGGAACGTTTCGAGCGCATCGTGGGTGTGGAGCGAGGCTTTGTGGAGGGAAAGTCTTGGGGGAAAGTGCTGGACGGCTACCGTGGAGCGTTTGTTGAGGGAGGGGCCCCAAAGCCCAGCAGAGACACAGTTGGCCATGAGTAAGCGAGAGATGAGGTCTCGGGATGGAATTACAGCAACCTTTAAAACATGCACACGCACAGACATGCATGAGCACATCTGCACACAGACACGTGTACACAGACATGCATACACATGCGTGCATGAGCACAGGTGAGCAGATATGCATGTACACATGCAAGCATGCACAAGCTTGTGTGTGCAAACACATGGGTGTTTGTACATGCACAGACAAGGCTCAAATGAGCCAGTAGGTACACGTTCATGCATGTACAGGCATGCCAGGAATAACACACACATATACATGCTTGGATACAAGTGTGGGCACATGTGTACAGTCATAGGTACTCATGCAGATGTGCACAAACACTGCATGTGCACAAATGCACACATGAGTAGAAGTACACATGTCTGCAGGCACAGTGCATGCCCACGCACACACACGTACATATACAAATACACAAACACACATGTACACATATACACAAATACACATACACACATATATACATACAAACATATACACACATACATGTGTGCACACGCAGAGGAAGCTTGAGCACCCAATGTCCCCAGCCTGGAAGTTTTCGCACAGGGGCACGGGGTGACCTCCAGGAGCGCATTTCTCTGAGGCTACCGAATGGAGCCCCTTTCCCTGGGGGTGCCGCCGTCTGTCTCGGCTCCCAGACTCCAGCTCTGGGGACTGTGGGAGCTGCCCAGAGACAGGAGCCCCCGCGGGTGACTCACACGCTCACCAGGGCCAGTGAAGTGGGGGCTGGTGCCGTCTGGCCGTGACTCAGTGACTCAGTCCTCTGCCGAGCTCCTCCCGGGCTGCCGCCCCTGCCAGCTTCGCACAGGGAGCAGGGCCAGAGACAGGGGTCCCGCCGCTCCCTTTCCTATGGGAAATAAGCTTCAGATACTTTGTTTCTAAGTAGACCCTGGTGGGAGTGGGGGTGCTGCAGTGCCCCCCCCCAGCTCTGTGTCCTGCCTGATGCTCTCAGCAGTCGGGGGCTAAGGGGGCTGAGAACCTCCACCCTGCACCAGGTGCTCTGCCCTCAGACCTGAAACCGAGTTTGCTTCCAGGGCAAAGAAATCCGCATGGAACTGAGTAGCTTCTGCAAACTCAGCCACAAATCCTCTCCCAGGGACCCAGCGAGCTTTCCTTTCGAAGGAGAGCAGGAGGTGCCCCCAGCATGAGCCGGGACCCAAGTCCTCAGGCCTCCACCCTGGGCAACAACAAGCCATCAAGAACGGATGGATGTGATGCCAGAGAGAGTCCAGACTGCAGGTCACACAGCCACGTGTGCTTACATGCAACCACATATGTTCATACACAGCCATGTGTGTTCATGTGCAACCACATGTGTTCATACAAAGTCATGTGTGCTCACACACAGCTACGATCTCCAACATGCATGTTCCCCACATAATCACATATTTCTCTGTTATCCAATGATATAAAAAAAATAGTAAAGTAAAGGCCCTCCCGTTGTTCGTCGATTGGCTCGAGCGGGCCCAGTAACATCTCCATTGGAGACTTTGTTGTTACTGTGTCTGACATATCGAATACGTCACGGGGAGCTTGCCAGGCTCTCCCGTGCGGCCGGGCTCTCCGAGAGGGGCGGAGAATCAAACACGGGTCGGCCATGTTGGCCGCTTGTAAGGCGAAAGCCCTACAGCTGTGCTATCGCTCCAGCCCATCCAATGATATATGTTCACATAAACTACACATGTTCTCCAGTCACATATGTTCACATATAGCCATGTACATTCACATACAATCATGTATATTCTCCACACGGCCATATGTGTTCACATAAGCCATGTACGTTCTCCACATGTGTGTGCTCCATGTAGTCATGTGTGTTCTCCACAAAACCATGCACATTCACATATAATCATGGAGTGCTCCACATGGGCATGTGTGTTCCCCAGTCATGTGTGTTCACATACAGCTACGTGTTCTTCAGTCATGTGTGTTCATATGCAACCATGTTTTCCAGCCATGTGTGTTCCCCACATAATCACATACTTCTCCACATAACCATGTGTGTTCTCCCATAGAACGTGTGTTCACACGTGTTCTTCATAGCCATTCACACACAGCCATGCATGTCTTCCACATAGCGTCTGCTTGCCACACATACAACCAGGATGTCCATATAAAGCCACGTTCTCCAGTCTGTGTGTTCCCCAAATCATCACGAATTTCCCCATACAATTTCACGTGTTCACATACAACCACATATTCTCCACACACCCACACTCTGCGTCTCACCGTGGTGCTGTGACCCGTAAGATCAAACGCACAAGTGGGGGCTGAGCGCTCCGGGGCTCCCTTAACTCACATTTCTCCCACTCACACGTTTCCAAGTTTACTTTCTTGCAACATGCAGAGGAAGCTCGGCTCATGGTCTGGACACGTGCAGGCCAGAGGCTGGGCAGGGCCTGCAGGAGGTGGCCAGCCCCTCCTGGGCGATGCCACCACTGCCAAGCCCCCTCCACAGCTCCAGCCCCCGAAAACTGTGTCACAGCATGACAGACACCACATGCTGTCGCCTGGAAGACCCAACTGGAAGCCTCTGTGCTGGTCACTGAGGCCCAGGTGGGTAAGGCCACACATGCCTGTAGCTGGGGAAACTGAGGCACAGGAGGAAGCAGTGAACCGGGTCCATGTGGCCAGGGCACGGGATGATGCCTTACGTGACCAAGGCGAGAGAAACTCGGGGCTCCAAAGGACCCCCTCTGCAAAGCCCCCTGGGTGTGTGTGTGGGGGGGTTCCTTCCTGCCCTAACTCTGCTCCCGGCACCCCCGAGAAACATGGGTCCTAGAAGCCCCAGCAGCCAGCCAGGCCCCCAGGCGCAGCTGTTGGTGTTCATCTGGCTTGGTCACGTCATCTACAGCTCTTAAAGATGACGTATAAGCCCCCACCACCACTGAGACCTCCAGGAGCAGGGTCTGGCCGGGCCTCAAGTCTGATGAAGACTCCCCGTCTCCCAAGCTCTAATCTGAAGGGCTCAGAGCAATAGCACAGTGGGAAGGCATCAGTCTAGCATGTGGTCGACTTGGGTTCGATCCCCGGCATCCCACAGGGCCCTCTGAGCCCGCCAGAAGTGAACCCTGAGCTCAGAGCCAGGAGTCAGCCCTGAGCAGCACCAAGTGTGGCCCCAAATATGTTCCCACTTCCCAGCTCTGGTCTGGAAAAATCTCTCCCCATCCCGCCTGGCTTCCCAGACTTCCCCCGCCACCCCAGCCCCCCACCACCACCCCT
>JAOXYA010213662.1:0-20098 GCA_028565675.1 Sorex palustris | reverse complement strand
CTCTTTTAAAATCTCAGGACTAGGATGAAGGAGACGTTACTGGTGCCTGCTCGAGGGAATCGACGAACAACAGGATGCTTGTGCTTGCTTGTGCTTGTCAAATATACCAAATTTCATTTATCCATTCACCTCCTGAATGCTTCTAAATATTGGTAATTATATTTAATGCTACTATAAACATCTATGTGCATCCTTTTGCATAGATGAGACTTTTTAACTCTTTTCGGATAATACTAGACAATGCAACTTTTAGATCATTTGGTAGGAATCTAATTTGTTTAGTCTTTCAAATTATTTTGTTTAGAAAACACCAAACTGTTTTCTAAAGAGAAGATATTATTGTTCATTCCTATCAACAATATCTGAAACTCCATTTTCTCTACAACTTCATCCACATTTGATGGTGTTATAGGCTTTTGCCATTCAAAATATAAACAGTAAACTTTCATTTATTTGCATTATCCCAGTGATGTATGATATGGGCCATCTGTTGATTTTAAAAAGTGCTTCTTTTGTGACTCTTGAGATGGCCCCATGAATAAAGTATCTGACTTAAAAGTGGGAATTAATGAATTCAATCCCCCATGTCACCCACACATGCCAAGTCTAATCTGGCATTAAAGTAGAAAATTAAAGTAGAAGGTAAAATACAGTTTTCACATATTTCTTACCTATTTGATGAATCTCAAATTTGGGCATGTGTGTGAGACTTTCAAGATAATGTGATGCCATAATATAAACAAGAATATAAAAGAATAGTGTGGATTTTTCCTTATTTTTAGGTAGCTAAAATTTTATGTATGAAAATTACATGCAAAAATCTCCCATTTATTGCTTTAAATTAATACATATCCTATACGATAGTATACTATGCAGTTATTAGAAAGATAAAATCGTGCATTTGATGTGACTTGGATAAAACTGAAGGGTGTTGTGTTAAGTAATATAAGTCAGAGTGAGGCCCTATAATATCATCTAGGAAGGTCAATTTCACCTGCAGAATGAGCTATTAAAATAGGATCTGGGTGTGGATTTGCTTTACCAAGTACTATTATTCATCAAATAATAATAAACATAAGCATATAAATTAATTACTAAGAAAAAGTGTGCACACTGAAATCCAGGATTTGCATCCTTAAAAATTTCTGCATATAAAAAATAAAAATAATAAAAAAATAAATAAAAATTTCTGCATATGTGTGCAACAAAGTACTGAAGAATATTTACAATATACAAATAAGTGTAAAGCTTGAGTAAAGATGAAACAGAAAGACACATGATTATAACCTGATTCCAATGCTGCTGTGTATCCAATATAATTATGAAAGTCACACCCTCTAGTTTTTACTAAGAATTCCAAGTTAGATCCAATGTCAATTTATTTCATGTCTCCCTTAACTAGCCTCCAAATTCTGAACTGTTAGTACATCATCCACCTTATTATATAATTCTCCCTTTCGATTTGAAGAAAATTCAGTTCTTCTCTGTGTGAAAAAAAAACTTGTACTGGAGACAAAAGACAGCTGGATTTTGGTGGACAGATAGGAGCTCCTTAAGAGTTGGGGTATGAAGTAGAAATTCGACCATAAAATAACAAAAAAGAAACTATTGTAAACCTCATTATCTCAATACAAATAAGGCATAGAATTCTATTGTAGTATTTATATGTCCTAAAATTTTGAATGTGACTACTTCTTTTTAGTATATACAAACGTTGATTTATAATGATGAATACACTATAATAATTCTCTTTGGTTTAAAAATCAGGACTATTCCAAAACCTTATTTTATTATATTACTTAGAGCAATTTAGAAATACTGAAAGTTGCTAAAAGACTAAAAACACCAATTTCGAAAGGTCAAAGTAAATGCCAATTTTTTGCATGTAAAATATTTCTGTTGTAAATTAGGTGTCATCTTCTAAAATTATTTCTAAATAAATCTTTCTTTGATGAAATACGGCAGTTCCAAATGAGTAGGACATAAAAAAATTCAAATTTTTATACTTTAGCATTAAGTGAAAAAAATGTTGACAAATCTTTCAAATTTTTTCATTCCTCTAGTTTCTTCAATAATTCACTACAACCTGCTGTTGGAGCAAAAGCAACAAGTTTGCCTTGCATGAAGCCATCCAGGTTCAACCCCCACCAACTTCTACTGTCCCTCCAGCACAGCCCTGAGTAATCCTTAAAAGCAGAGCTAGGAGTAAGGCTTCAGAGTGTCCATGGAAACATAATTGACTAAAATCCTCTCAGCTAACTTTTCCAATTCTCACAATTGTCTAAAACTGAAAACAAAAAATTCTTACAATACAAATTTTTGTTCAAATACTATGTTGCATTTTAACTGTCATTTACTATCTGGATGTCCAGAACTTCAGAACAACTGACCTTTATCACCACCATAAATATATGCTCAATTAAATATTTCAAAGTACTTCCAACAAGTATCCCTAAGAGACTCCTTAGGCTTTGCTCTGTCATTGATTCATTATCATCTCACTTGTTCAGTAATGAGACATATTAATTTGTCTTAAACAAAAGTTAGATACTAATATTGCCAAACATTTTTTGAAATTTTATTTTATCTTTATAACATTATAGCACAGCAGATAGAGCGTTTGCTTTGCATGAGGCCGACCTGGCCGACCCAGGTTCGATTCCTCCGCCCCTCTCAGACAGCCTTCCTTGCAAGCTACCAATAGTATCTTGCCAGCACGGCAAAGCCTGGCTAGCTACCCGTGACGTATTAATATGCCAAACACAGTAACAAGTGTCACCTTATAGGGATATGCAGGTGATCTCACAGTGGTCTCCATGCAGACTGATTGTTCCATTACTTTACTAAAGAAATACACTTGAAAGCAAATTCTAGTGATAATGCCTGCCTAATAGAAACCATTTCTTAGTGCCTTCAACGGGCTCTGATAACAAAGTTCAGAACGGCTGCAAAAGAAGGAACCCAATGAGTAGCTTGTGCAGACGGTGATTGATCCAGCTTCATAATGAAGTGAAGGCTGTTTCAGAGCCCAGACAATCTCTGCTCGCGTCCTTTCTCCGGAGGAACCGTAATGAATGTGTGAGTCACCAGCATCATTGAGAATTCATCTTAGCATGCTGGCCAGATGTCATTAGACCCAAATTAACGCAGTCTGGGAGCTTTGCTGGGATGCTCCGGGCTTCTCTGGGCCTTGGGTTAGACTCCAGGTATCCCTAGAACATAAAAGCAGCCTTGGGCGGAAATTGAAGCACATCGTGCATATCTCATCTGTGTCTTCCCTTGGAGAAATTTAACAACGCCCATATGCAGTTTCGATGTACTGTGGTTGGTTGAAAAGACAAAATAAAAATATTTTTAAAGCTTCAAACCCTTGACCTCTGATGTTCCTAAAAATATGACAAACATGGCTGGCATGACAGTATGGCAGTTGCCAGGCATGTAACCAGCCAGGTACAACTGCCAGCACCACACGTGGTCTCCTGAGACCCGCCAGGAGAGATCACTGAGCACAGAGTCAGGAGTAAGGCCAGAGCACTACTGAGCATAACCCAAAAAAAGAAAATCAAAATTAAATATTGCCTGCAATCTGAGCACTATTTTAGTGATGCTTTCGGATTATTCTGGGTAAAAATAATAATAAACTAAGAGTATAAAAATTATTTATCATCCTAAGAGATAAATGAATACTGAAATCATTTGGTGCACAGAAAAGTATTTTCATCCAAAGGGTTTTGTTTAATGGATTCTCTCACCTAATTTATTGAAATCACGTGACAGATCCCACTTTCACATTATTTCATGCCACAGACATAATCATCTTCCTTGACTTGATGAATCTTATAGAATTACTGTCAAGCTATATTTGGCTGAGAGATCTGTTTATATGAAACTGATTTGCAGTTTTGCAGATAAGTAAAAAGATAAATCCATCTGCTGTCTGTCATCTCACCTTTTTTAATGAAAGACAGCAGCACGAAGCCTAGAACCCATAATAAAATTTTCAAAAAGCTCTTCGTTTGACTGCTTCATGTCCTTGTATTAAACTCGAGTTTTCAGCACTTCTGGTGGAAGATGTTCTTCGGCAGGGCTTGTGGAAACCCCCAGCGCTGGTTTCTAGTGATGTGTGTGTGTGTGTGTGTGTGTGTGTGTGTGTGTGGACCTGGGAGAGTCTGCTATGGAGCAAGTTTGGGAGCAGGAGGTCAGCCGCAGCAGTCAGGGGCCCATAAGTCAGTGCCGGGGTCACCCATGGGTGAGCTCTGCTTTGTCCTTGTACCATGATCCAGGTCATCATAGTCTATTGCAACTGAGAGCTGCAGTTTAAGTAGTGGGAGGAGTTTTTTTTATCCCATGGAAAGCATCATTTATTTTTAAAGGAGGCTATTCTATTCTTTACCTGATGCTAGCTGTATGGCTTGAATTCAGTCCATAAAATACTTGCAAAAACTTTGCCTTTGTATATTCCAATCACTAAGCACCGGCCTCTTAGACTAAGAATAATAGAGCAAGAACATTCCAGAAACATAAAATCTACCTGCATATGTACTTGTCTTCGTATGTAATCATTTCCATGGTGTTTTTGATGAGGTGGCAGGGAGGAAGTTTGCTGCTGTCCATACCAGGTTAAACCTGCATGAGAAACATGAACTGCCATGAAGTCAACCAGTTCATTGATTAATCAACTTATTGCTTTTTTTCCTATTTGATCCTAGTATTCTTACATTGCAGGCGAAGTTGGAATTTATAACACTTAAATGTTAGGAGCTAGATCCATGAATAGGTGTGTATTTTAAACTAAGAAAAAACAAAGAAAAAAACTATTCAAAATAGAGCATTTGAAAGCATTTAATGGGGTTGAGAGATAATACAGGGGGTAAAGTGCTTGTCTTGCCCACAGTAGACCCTGTTCAATCCTGGCAAAGCATGATTCCCTGAGCACTGCTAGGAGTGAGTCCTGAATCACGAGTATACCCTAGCAATTTCAGCATTGACCCCAAACTCCCAACAAAATTAAAAATAAATAAAAACAAGGAAAAATGTGAATACCCATGTTGGTCTGTCCCCAGAATAACAAGCCCCTCCTTTCAGTCCTGTGTAAACCACTCTTCCACACAATTACCAAGACACCCCAGTGCCTTACCCTAGGACGTAGGCAACAGAATCCCACGCAAGGAATGAAATCCCTCAACACACTCCTGCATGCAGGACAAGAGCATGTGTTATGCCAAGGGCACCCCAGGACTGTTTGCCCACATCTCATTTTCAGCAGCCCCCAGAGCAGGTCTGCGGCGATAGCACTCTTCTCTATCTATCTATCTATCTATCTATCTATCTATCTATATCTCAATTTCTCCCCCCCTCTTGCATGCACACTCGTGTGTGTGCATGTGTGTGCACATGTGTGTGTGTATGTGCGTGTGTTTTAGTAGCAAGCAGTACTATGGGCTTGTCTATTCCGAAAACCCATTTGGACTCGTTCCTTGTGTTTCATTCATCATATGCTTGTACTTCCCTTTTGGTGTTTCTTAGCGCCTATAAAGGTAGCAAGAGGCTGGAACGATAGTACCAAGGCATTTGCCTTGCACGCAGCCGACCTAGGTTCAATTCCCAGGATCCCATACGGCCCCCCAAGCATTTGCCAGGACTAATTCCTGAGTGCAGAGCCAGGAGTAACATCTGAGCATCACCAGGTGTGACCCAAAATAAAGCAAAAAATTAAAATTTAAAAAAATAAAGGTAGCAAGTGCTCTCTTCTGGAGCATAGCTGCTTCTCTCTAGGCACCAAGTCCATGTAGAGATCTGTCATCCCTCCCCTGAAGCCTCTTCCCCTGCTCTCCCTCTTCTTGCTGGGTCCACAGTCGAACCCCAGAACCTGCACTCAACCTGTCAATCGCAAGAGCAAGGTCCTGTTGAGGGGGACATTTTCAGAAGGCCACCAGGCATTTGGAGCTGCTGGGGCCAATGTGTGACTCAGGACCAGTCGAGGGGCTGATCTGCAGAAGCCCGGCTGGAGACTGGGGCATTGGGGGCTGTCCAGCAGGAAGTCGGAACGCCTGCATGGTCGGGGGACATCCACTATGCTACTGGGCCCTCCGTGTTTCCAGAGTTGCCCAAACGTATGGCCTTGAGACATCAAAGCACTCTCGAGAGCATCGGGCAGTGCGTGGAATTCAACCCACTCAAAGCCTCAGCTCCCTGTCAAGACTGTGTGGGTTCAGGTGGGAACGGGTGCTGTCCCTCCACCTGTGCTCTGGGAAGCCTGGCAGCCGCCATCTTCCAGAACTCATTGTAAATGCCAGGTACGGGCCAGATGTGATGACGCACGTCAGTTTTCATGGGATAGGGAAGGAGCCACTCTTTCTCCTCCCTCTCCCCAATGGGACCCTGAGATACTGCCCACGAATGACCCCTAGAGCTACTTATCATCGCTACTACAGCCATGATCCCAGAGATACACAAAGGAATCTCAGAACCAAGTGGCTCTTGGTAGAAACCTCTCCAGACCTACCTAATTATTAAAAATTTAAAATTCCAAGATTGCGCAACCACTTGTGGCCATGTAACATCATATGCTATTCATAACCAGCAGTAGAAAACAAATTGTCTAATGTTGCCTCTTTGGCAGGTTTGAGGTTTGGAGGAAAATCCCAAATAGTTATGTTGGGACTGGAGTCTATGGAATGGAGTGATAGCACAGTGGGTAGGGTGTTTGCCTTGCAAGTGGCCGACCCGGGTTCAATTCCTCGGTCCCTCTAAGAGAGCCCGACAAACTACCAAAAATACCCCACCCGCACGGCAGAGCCTGGCAAGCTCCCCATGACGTATTCAATATGCCAAAAACAGTGACAACAAGTCTCACAATGGAGACGTTACTGGTGCCTGCTCGAGCAAATTGATGAACAATGGGAGGACAGTGCTACAGGACAGCGCAGTGCTACTGGGTGTATGATGTGTCAATATCTTCCACTCAGTAGACTGTCTTTTCACTTTTATTCTATTTCCTTTGGCTGCACAAGAACTTTTCCACTTAATGTAGTCCCAATTGTTTACTTTTGCTTGTATTTTCGCTGCTATTTTCTGGTAACCTGGGAGATTTTCCATGACTTCCCATGACCTCTCGAATAAAACTCTACAGACTTGACCATGGGCCTTATCTCCTACCCCCACATCTCCCTGGCCTCTTGGCTCCTGTCACCCAACCTCTCTGGCAGCTCCTCAAACAAGTCAAGCTTGCTTCCTCTACCTGAATGACTCACTCGCTCCTTCCTTGCTCCCTCTCTTCACTCAGGTCTCTTGAGATGACACCTCTTCTGAGAGGCCTTTCTACACTGACCACCCTCCCTAAGTCCCTTGTCCTTTTGCTCTTCTAACCCTACTTTCTTTTGGTCACACTGCTAATACCAGAGACATTGGTTGATGTCTGTTATCTTTCTAGCCTACAGGTGGCTGCTGAGGCCTGAAACTAACTCATCATGACAGGTTTGGAGCAGGAAACACACACACACACACACACACACACACACACACATCAAATTTTAAAGATGTGTTCCAGAAAAGAAGAAAAAGACATAAATATCACACCGTGGATATCTGTTTACATGATGAAATAACATATGGGCTCTGTTGGGTCAAACAAACTATGGTATCATTCATGCCACCTGTTTCTGTTTACCTTTTCAAAAATCAGGTGATTGGGAACTTTCGCATCTGGCTCCAGTGCATTCTGTTCCCTAGAATGCAGCCAGGCCATCCCTCCAAGGATGGCAGCGTTCTGTGTCTTTGCTGCCTAGATCACAGTTCTTGGCCCAGAGTAGGCGCAGGTTCTTGAGTAAATTGAACTTGAGGCAAGCCTTGGTCCTCGCTTCACCTACTCAGGCACAGCCTCCTCCAGACTACGAACAGTGACCCACCTTCACAAATTCTGGGTGCCCCCTCCAAGCACCACTCAATCAGGCCCTGTGGTAACAGTTCCAATATCTCCTACTGCAAGAAGGCCCCTTCATCAGATCCCTTTCACTCCCTCCTCTTGGAGGACCCTCCACCCCGTTCCTCTCACCTGGGATCCATAGGACAGTGACACAGGGTCACTGTGGCAGTCTTTTTTTTTTTGGGGGGGGGGGAGTGTCACACCTGGCGATGCACAGGAGTTACTCCTGGCTCATGCATTCAAGAATTACCCTGGCGGTGCTCAGGGGACCATATGGGATGCTGGGAATCGATCCCGGGTTGGCTGTGTGCAAGGCAAACACCTTACCCGCTGTGCTATTGCTCCAGCCCCACTGTGGCAGTCTTGATCAGAATTATGGTCCACTATGACCAACCTCATTCCGTCCACTGGGTGACCCCTGCCCGTGTCACTCATTCCCAATATAGCACCAGAAATAATGTCCCTCCTGAACAGTCACCATTGGAAAGCCCTCAGTGCCTCCAATGATCACAGGACATTTTCAGGATCGCAGCTTTACCCATAGATTGCTAACAGAGTATCTGGGGGCCCTACCCTTTGGGATCTTTTGACTTCTTGTGGTATTGACAAATGAGATTTTCAGAACAGAGGCAAGCTGACTGGATCTACAGGTTAAGGTTTCACTCACAGGATTGCTTCAAGACTGTGTTCCATCTGGGGTCAGAGAGAGTACAGTGGGTGCCGTGCTAGCCTCATACATGGCTAACCCTGGTTCTATCCCCAGCACCCATAGATGGTCCCCCAACCCCCACCAGGAATGCTCCCGAGCACAAAACCAGGAGTGATCCCTGAGCATAAAGCCAGGAGGAAGCCCCGAGCACCACCATTCCCAAGCAAATTGCTTTTGGGGACCTGGGTCATTGATAGTTGTGGTCATCAGTTGAAGCATGACAAAAAAATTTTGAAACTGTCTCCACCCAGTTCCCAGGCATTTGTTGCATGTAATGAATGAGGTCATCCACAGTGTTAGGGAGAGAATGGTATTAGCAGTATCATCCTTGGGAAAGCTGAGAAAATCAGCCAGACCATTCTCTGATGGGTTTAATGTTCTCCCCAAGACTCTGTGAAAGGCAAGAGAATAGAAGACTAACACCCAAGAATAGTTGAGATAAGTACCAGGAGGTTTGCTCCATGGGTTGGAGGCCAGCCGCATGTGCTGGCGGAAAAGGCATCTCAGATAGAGAAGGGAACACAAAGTAAAGGGTTTTGGGAGCATCTGCCCAGGATGGGAGATGCATGCTGAAAGTAGACTGTAGACTGAACATGATTGCCACTCAGTACCTTTATTGCAAACCACGACACCCAAAAGGAGAAAGAGAACAGAAGGGAATGCCCTGCCACAGAGGCGGGGTGGGATGGCGGGAAGGAGGGGGGCTGGACGGAGTGGAGTGGTGGTGGGAGGGATACTGGGATCATTGGTGGTGGAGAATGACCACTGGTGGAGGGATGGGTACTCGATCATTGTATAACTGAAACCCCAAAATTTGTAAATCTACAACTGTACCTCATAGTGTTTCACTAATAAAAAAAAAAAAGACTGTGAAAGATTGCATGCCTAAAAGATTTGAAAAACAAAGTCACTTTGCAGGACTGGAGGAGTTAAGGTGCTGCCTTGCATGTAGTTGACACCAGTTCAAATTCCTGATACCACATGTGACTCCTGAGAATTACCAGGAATAGTCTCTGAGCACCACGAGGTCTGACCTCCAAACCAACCAACCAATCAACCAACCAACCAACTGAACAAACAAACAAACAAGCAAACAAACAAACAAACAAACTAAACAAGTTTTAGTGTAGAAAGGGGATGAGATGGAGCCCACAGGCAGGAAGGGAAGCTTGGAGAACTGTGAGGGTCCCTTGCAGTGACTCGGAGAAGAAATGAAGTAGGGCATTCACTGGGGCTGCAGTTGCTGGACAGTGAGAAGTGAGCACATATTTTGGAAACCTGGGTCAACTGGAACCAGTTAGAGATGTTGGGGAAAAGAATGCAAGAAAGGGAAAGTCTTTTGAGGTTTAATCTGAACCACTGCGCAGACATCAGTGGCATGGATGGGGACTTGGAGCCTCACTTCTGTAGGCCAACTGCTCTGCTGAATCTCAGTTTTCTCATCTGTAAAATGGGGGTTGTCTCGGAACTTTGATAAGACCAGGCATGAAAAGCTCAGGTCTGGTGCATTGGTATGCACTTAAACTATTATCATCATCACAGTCATTCCTGCATAACTAACATATGAAGGTGGTTTTGTAAAACCGTGGGCTTCAGTCTGAAACCAGTTGAACCTGAGTTGAGTCCCTGCATTGTTATGTGACCTTGGGATGATCAGTCACCTCTCTCTGAGGTTCAGGTTATTTTTCTATCAAGGGGGAGTTAATGAAAATGCCTGCTATTTAGACTCGGTTGGGAGTGAATCTTAAATGGGAAACGTTTGGCACTCAGCACAGGACTTAGGAGTTGCTCAGTAAACCAGATATAAATGTTAGAATTGTTTGCACTGTCATTTACGTGTATGAGAGGAACAGAATTATTGTTTAAGAGAAATATTTATATATATGGATATCTAGTCACTGCTGTTGTGAGGGCCACATATGGTAATGCGCAGAGGCCAGTGGTACCCTGTGTAGTTCCCAGAGGACACCAGGGACACAGGGGTTGGAGGGTGTGGGGACATGTAGTGGGGATTAAACCTACAGCCTCACACATGCAAAGCATATGTTCCACCGGGAGGTCTTTATATTTTTTATGCTGAAATGATATATGCTTATTGGGAAAATGCAAAGTATGATGTGGTTTTGATGTTTGTTTGGGGGCCACTCTTAGCAGTGCTCAGGGCTTAGTCCTGGCTCTGCACTCAGGGATCACTCCTGGCAGGGTTCAGGGAATCATATGGGGTGCCAGGGAGGGTCCCAGGTTGGCTACATGCAAGGTATACATCCTATCTGCTGCTTTTTAAAGGGAAGCAGGATAAGAGATGACTAAGAGTTCAGATTCCAACTCCCACAGACTGAGTCCTACCCTGGCCACTTATTTGCTATGACTTACATATTGGGTAAGCTAGCAAGTTACTTAACTCTAAAGTTAGGTCTTGGTTTCCCTTTTTTTTTTTCAGAATAAAAAGTTCTGACAGCTGTGCCTGGAGTGATAATCCACTTGCCTGGCACATGTCTGACCAAGTTCAATGCCTAGCACCCTATATGGTTCCCCAGGCCCACTAGGTCCTTTCCTGAGTATACAGAGCCAGGTATAAGTCCTGAGTACCTCTCAGTGTGACCTTGAAACAAAAATAAAACCTGTTCTGGCAGCACTGACCACCAAGCTCTGCTGAGGACTCACTGGGGAGCATGTGTGTTAGGGGGAAGAAGGCTCGAGGTTTTCATTTTCTATTTGTATTTACCTCTCACGGCATTTAAGCTTTCACGGCAGAGCCTGGCAAGCTCCCCGTGGCGTGTTTGATATGCCAAAACCAGTAACAACAAGTCTAACAATTTGTTGTGAGACGTTACTGGTGCCCGCTAGAGCAAATTGATGAACAACGGGAGGACAGTGCTATTTAAGCTTCACAGAATGCTCCCTTCTTTAGGCTCTTTTCCCATTGCTAGGGCAGCCGAATGAGTGATTCTGAGCCTCCGCCTACCGATACCCCACTTGGTTTGATGCAGTGCTACGAAGACAGGACTCTTGCTAGCTCCTCATACCTAAATTCTCATCCCAAAGTTTCTGCACAGGAAATTGTTGCAGCCCCAACCTCTGTTGTCCGGGCTTCCCGGGCTTTGGAGGCTGGTAATAACCGTCTCTCCCCAGGAGGTGGCAGGAGCACTCCAGGAGTGGGCAGGAAGCCCTGCAGACTTCACTTTGGGCTTTACAACAGCATCCCTGTGTCTTCACCCTCAGGCCCTGGGGTAGCTTTGGAAGTCTCTTCTTATTTCTCTCACAGAGCTCACACAGCTTGCTTCCTCTTTTCCATGGAGGACCTCAGCTGTTGTTCAGATTGTCCATGGTACTAGTTTATACTGTGGAATTTTTTTTTTAATATCTACCTTTGGGTTACATGATAGATTTTTACTATCCATTCCTTTTTACTTTTCTTTAAGGCAATTTATTGGTCAAGGCAGTTGGTTATGTCCACCCCCATCTTTCTCCTGCACACACACACACATTGCTCTTCCCTGCTGAGTGTTGGACTCTTTCTCCTTCAAGGATCTAAGCATCCCCTAAGTACCAACCTCTTCTCCAGCGTCTACTAAAGTGAACGGTCCCACTGGTCTTGTTTTTCTACTCCAGTCATGTCACAAACCCATAGTTAAAAGGCTCTTAGATCATTTGTCCCTGTGTGTATAACGCTTTCCCTCTTTGTGAGAAGCCTGAGGGTCATTTCCTAAAGAGGTGAGCAGGCTGAAAAGTCCCTTTTGCAGACAAAGTGTGGGAGGAGCCAGATAAATAGAAGCATCTTGGGCATGAGTGAGCAAGACCAAAGTCGGAGATTTCTTTGGCACAGGTTAGCTTTGTCCAACGACCATTGCTGTATTGTTGGCCACTGATAAACCTTTTCCTATCCGTTGCCAGGATTAAATGAGATAAGGTTCTGAAACCACTTGATGACATGTAAAAGTATTTTATAACTTTGAGAGGTATTATTAGCAAAAGTCACTCAATTCTATCCAGGCCAAGATAGAAAGGGCACTGTGTAACAAGTCAGGAGCTGTGACTTGGCCACCAACTTCCTGGGGTAGCACATTTTCTCTTTGTGCTTAGGGATGCATCGATGAACAAAATAGGCAAATCATATTGGAACTGATACTGAAAAGAGAAGACAGACCGGGAGCAGGTTAAACCTACACACTAAGAACAAGAAAGACTCAGTGCTGCTGGTGGGGTCTTGAATACAGGTGTCATCTCTGGCCCTTCCCTGAAATCACACTGTGAAGACTGTCATGAGATCTTTTAGAAAGTCTCAAAACCCCAAAGGACGGGAAGAAACAAAGAGGCTGCTGTGAGGTTCTGGGAGGTGGAAAGCAGATGGTAAGTGGTGACTGACTAGTGGGCTGAATCCTAAACTAGTCATGGGGAAAGCGAAAGTTGCTCCTGCAGAATTCCTGTAGGGCCCATGAACAGCTGATAGCTGACAGCAAGTAGATCTCTTCCCTGCCTCCCTGATATCAAGGTAATGACCCTCATCGAAGAAAAGACTGGAGTTTTATTTCGAGAAGTGCACACTGAAGCAGGCAGGTAGGTGTGTGTGTGTGTGTGTGTGTGTGTGTGTGTGTGCGCGCGTGCTCATGGGGTTTGGGGTAGGGAGTTGGTGAAGTGGGGGGAATTGGCTGACAATGAGTTATTGGGATGTTAAGAAAAACCAGGATGAGATATTTGAAGTTATTCTGTCACTAGCCCTAAAACAGCTAAAAGCATTATTGCTGGACCTACTTTGTGGATAAAGGAAATGAGACCTAATAAGACAGGTGCCAGTGTGAGCCCAGAGAAGGCTGGACCCTCCTCTAGAGAAGGGCCCCAGCAGGAACAAAGGGTTGTGATAAGGACATGAAGGTGATATGGGGGGGTCCCACGGGGGAGGAGGGTAGCTTATGTGAGGTGAGGAGGAGAGAGATTACTTTCTCCCAATCTGCCTCCCAATCTGCCTCTACCACCCAGCACCCAGGTTTACCCAGTTCTTGTCTAGCCTTGCAGAAAAGAATTTCAGGAGTAGATAAGCAATGAAGTAAAAACAGATTTTATTTGGAGGCTTTAGGAGGGGTAAAGAGGGAGAAAAAGTGGGAGATAGTGGAGAGTAATGTGTTCAAGATGGAGCGTGGGCTTCTCCTACACACATCCCAGCAATAGGTAGAAAAGTACACATCTCAAGAGGAGAGATGAAGGTGCCACATGTGCTCAGACACCAAGTGTGCTTGACCGTGTGGACACAAGCAGCTCATGGGCTTGGGCAGCATATACGTGCACCTCCTTTGTTCAAGGTGACTTTTATAGGGTTTTCCCAACCTACCCTCACAATGAGGCTTCTACCTAGGAAAAAGTTTTTTGCTAGGGAAGTTACCAATGTGCGGGGAGGGGGGGGACTGGGTGGGGGACAAGGCAGAGGGGAGGGTAGAGTTGGAAGTGGTTGATAGTCTTTGAAATTCCTTTCCCAGTCCTTTGTTCCTGCTGGAGTTTCTCTTCGATGAGAGTTCAGCCTTCTCTGGACCTGTTGCAGGTGAAAGTCTTAATCAGGTTTAAGTTTCTGTTTTCTGCAAAGATGGTTTTTTGCAACTTCATGGATATTAATATTATTACTTTCCAGGAAGGGCTGGAGCGATAGCACAGCAGGTAGGTGTTTGCCTTGCATGTGGCCGACCCGGGTCCAATTCCTCTGCCCCTCTCGGAGAGCCCGGCAAACTACCAAGAGTATCCCTTCCGCACGGCAAAGCCTGGCAAGCTACCCGTGATGTATTCGATATGCCAAAAACAGTAACAAGTCTCACAGTGAAGACGTTAACTGGTGACCGCTCGAACAAATCAATGAACAACAGAAGGGCAGTGCTACAGTGCTACTTCCTAGGAAATTCTTGCCATTGCCTTGGTTGCGGGGGAGAGGGGCTTCCCTATCAAGCTGCTTAGATCAAAGGTTCCAAACTCTTTGACAATGCCACAGCAGTGGACACTTACCAAACTAGGAAGCTTTTACAGGTTTTCTCCCATGTCGGGGCAGCTTTGGAGAAAACTTATAAAATCCCTTGCAGAGGCAAGCAGCATGCCTGCCCTTTCTGGGGGGAGGCCCGCATCTCCACCTGAGATGTGTACTCTCTCTCTCTCTCTCTCTCTCTCTCTCTCTCTCTCTCTCTCTCTCTCCCTTCCATCCTCCTCTCCCACCCCACCTTCCTCATAACCTCTAACTAAAACTGTTTACTTCACTACTTCACTAGTCATTTCCTGAAATTTTTTTCTGTGAGGGGATGAGGACAGACCCCAAAAGCCTGCGGTAAAGTCTGGAACTGAATTTTCTTTCCTGCAGAGAGCAAATCTGCAATCTCGCCCGAGCCCATGGCTCCCTGAGAAATTATGTAGCAGGAATCATCTCCCTCACTGTGCAGAATAAGTGGCCCTCACTGTGCAGAATAAGTGGACTTCAGTGCAGCTTGACAACTGCCTTGTGGGGCTGTTAACACAGGATGTCTCATCACAGACTTTTCATCAGTCCTAGACTTCCCCAGCCACTTGCGGTAGAGAGGAAAATGGTAGATCCCTCTCTCTTCCCCACTTCACAAGTCAACATGCCACAGAGAGTGTTTGAAATGTGGGACATATCCCACGTGGTGGGAGAGGAAGCAGTCACACACATAGGAAGCTAAAGGAATGCCGGGTTCCGGGACCCCAACTGGCTCCTACATTTCTGACAGTCCATCTTTCACCTTCTAGGTAGGAGATTAGAAGAGTCTCTTCAGGAGAAATTGGTCAATCCAAGAAGAAAAACTCCTTACATGGACATTTAGGAATTCTGTGACTAATGACCTTGCTGATTTTTAATTAATTTATTTATTTTGGTTTTTAGGTCACACTCAGTGATGTTCAGGGATTACTCCTGACTCTGCACTCAGGAATTACTCCTGGCAGGGAACCATATGGGACTCAGGGGATCAAACTGGGTCAGCTGGGTTAGCTGCATGCAAGGCAAACACCCCACCTGCTGTACTATTGCTCTGGCCCAGGCTCCATGACCCTGTTGATTGCCCTCCTAAATCCTAAGCCTAAATCCTCAAAGCTTCCTTTCATTACATAGACTCTGCAGAAAGCCAAGGCTGCTGCAAAAGTCACCACCATGTGTAATTTGAGAACATGGGAAATCAGTGATTTCCCTCCCTTTGATAATGAGGTGGTGAGGTGAACAGCTTTGTCTTTTGCTGGAGATTATCTTCTCTTGCTCACAAGATGGCTCTGGGGGAAGCCTGTGGCAGAAAGGCTACAGGGCAAGGAATTGAGGGAAGCCTCCAGTTGAGGTTCCTCCAAGCCTCCAGCACATGGCCAGCAGGAGCTGAATCCTGCGAACAACCTTATAATCCTTGTGATGACTTTATTTTTTTATTTTATTTTTTTAATTTTTATTAGTGAAACACCATGAGGTACAGTTGTAGACTTACAAATTTTGTGTTTGGGTTTCAATTATACAATGATCAAATACCCAACCCTCCACCAGTGCCCATTTCCACCACCACGGATCCCAGTATCCCTCCCATCCCACATTCCCCCATCCCACCCCACCTCTGTTCCCTTTTGTTCTCTCTCTCCTTTTGGGTGTTGTGATTTGCAAAAGAAGCATTGAGTGGCAATCATGTTACAGCCCCCGTTAGAGACATTTTTTATCAAGTGAAAATGACCCCTCTGAATAGTCAAATATGATACATGTATATGTTAACATAACTGACACAAATGGATTATTCAGTTTAGGCCAGTTTCTTTATCTTTCAGGATGACATTATATTCTAAATTTGTTTGTATATTATCGAACAGATGCACTGCAGTTAACATCTTCTACATGTTCAGCTAATGAATCAAAATACAGAGGACAAAATAGTTGGTTCAGAAATATGTATTTCTTTTTGTTTAGTAAGCCTTGTAATGAAAAGTTCTTGGGGGGGGGGCGGTGAGGGTGTAAGGTAAAGTTCTTATTTTGTTCCAAACTTACCAGTTCTTAGTTTTTTCTAAATAGTGTGCATTTTTTGCTATCACTAACTACGGTCTAATGATAGTAATGAGTTGAGAAAGACTTCATCTCTTATGGTTCCAAGAAAGTCTGGAAGGGACAGGGGAGGAGTAGTCCAAATTTCTCTTGATTCCAGAGGTATTTATTTTTTGAGTTTTGGGGTTATTCCCAGCATTACTCAGGACTTAGTCCCAGCTCTGTACTCAAAGTATCACTCCCGGTTCTGATGCCATGCCTCAAACCAGGGTCAGCCACATGCAGGTCAAGCACTTTATCCCTGTACTGTCTCACTGGCCCATTTCAGAGGATTTTGAATACTTTTGCTGTTTCTTATTTAAAGTTGAAAAAGGCTAAATAATCTCTTGAACTTAGAATTAAGTCCAGCAGTACTATTGGGTTTAAGTTTTAGTATAAGTATTTGTATGAAAATATAAAATTTCTACAGCAATAATGAAATGTAATCTAAAATACTGGGCTGGAGCGATAGCACAGAGGGTAGGGCGTTTGCCTTGCATATGGCTGACCTGGGTTTGGCTCTCTCGGAGAGCCCAGCAAGCTACCAAGAGTATCCAGTCTACACGGCAAAGCCTGGCAAGCTTTCTGTGATGTATTCGATATGCCAAAAACAATAACAAGTCTCACAATGGAGATGTTACAGGTGCCTGCTCGAGCAAATCCATGAACAATGGGAGGACAGTGCTACAATCTAAAATACTGCATATAGTAAGTCTGCAACTGTACCTCATGGTGTTTCACTAATAAAAATTAAAAAAATAAAATAAAATACCGTGTATAAACCAGTATCAGAAAAAACAAATGGGACTCTATTAACAAAAGCTGTACATTTATTTTTATTGAAAGACTCGGGAGAATTCAATAAAGGAGAAATAACCATGTTATTTAAGTAGAATTACAAAAGGCTAAGAATAAGTAAGATATAAAAAGCACAAACTGTGAAGAACCAGGTTGTTATAATATCTAAAAATTTCTTTAAAAAAAAAATTTAAGCCAGCGCATTGGTACAGCAGGTAGGGCCCTTTTGCCTTGCACACAGCTGACCTGGGTTCAATGCTCAGCACCCCATATGGTACTCTCAACCCATCTGGAGTGATCCCTGAGCTCAGAGCCAGGGGTAATCCTTGAGCTTGGCTAGGTGTAGCCCCAAAATAAAAATTAATAATAAAAAGGATATTGTAGAATGAATCTATTGACCACATATACTGTACCTACAGGAAAAGAAACTGGTTACATTGTAGACAATTTGGGGTGGTTTGGTTTACTATAGCTGTGAAATTGGTTGTAGATTATTGAATTACAATAACAGAAAATGCTGTCTTAATCTAGGAGCCGAACCCATGTATCTGCAGAAGAAAAGGCTGCTGAAAGGAATCGAAAGGTATTTACAATTCATTTAATGATGATTGCTTATTGGTATTGTCCTCAGAGTTAATGCAGTGTGAACTCTATTAGCTGTGACTTCTTTCATGGCTCTTTTTACAAATGACTTAAAACACTCAGTCCCACCCCTCCCTGCCCATTCTTTAAAAATTTCATAGTAATACTGTTTTCTTCCTCCTTTGTGTGTGGTAGGCTGTACCTAGCAGTGCTCAGGATTCCAGGGCCATTCTTTGTGGTGCTAGAGATGCCATGCAGTCCCGTGTATCCAACTCTCCAGGCTTTGTAACATGCAAGTCATGTGTTCCACCTCTTGAACCACATCCTGGCTTTAGTAACCCCCTCTTTAATTTTCTTGTGTTCTCTAGATAGTGGAATAATTTTGGGGATTAAATGGATGTGAAGCATATGAAGATTGCTGTAATTACTTAAAAACTAATTCTATAATACAGTGATTTGCTGTAAGACAAGTTGGTGTTCTTTATCAAGGCTCAAGATTTTCATTGTAAGGCTGGAGTAATAGTACAGCCGGTAGGATGTTTGCCTTGCACATGGCCGACCTGGGTTTGATCCCTGGCATCCCATATGGTCCCTGAGCACCACCAGGAGTAATTCCTGAGTGCAGAGCTTGGAGTAACCCGAGCACTGCTGGGTATGACCCAAAAAGTTAAAAAACTATATTATATATTTTTTTTAAGTGAAATGATGGCTAGTGATTCAAGAAGCCATAAAATAATCTTTATTTAGTTTGGTTTTTTTTTTTTTTTTTGGTCACAGCCGGTGATGCTCAGGGATTACTCTGGCCCCTCACTCAGGATTTCCTCTTGGGAGTGCTAAGGGGATCTTAGGGAATGCGGGGATCAAACCCAGATTGACCATGTGCAAGGCAAAGGCCTTACCCACTTTACATTGCTCCGGCCTCTAAATCTCTCTTAATGTATTTAGTACATGATACTGTAATTTGCAGTTTTCTCTTTATTCTCACAACTACACAGAATAGAAGGAATTTTTTTTTAAAGCAGTGTTTCTCAAACATTTCCCAATAATTCCCCCTTCTGATCTTCTATCATTGCTTGGTCCCTTAGCCTTATGCTGTAATCTCCCATTTATGTTATTTTTTTTTTTAATACCTCTGGCCCCACAGGAAATCTTCTTGGGGCGCTTCAGTTGGTGCCATAAGGCTCATGGTTAAAAAAATGCTGGTTTCAACCATTTTTCTTTTCTTTTTTTTCCCCTTTTTTCTTTTCTTTTTTTTCCCCCTTTTTTCTTTTTTTTTTTTTCTTTCTTTCTTTCTTTCTTTTTTTTTTTTGAGAGTGGTAGGGGGCACACCTGCTAGTGCTTTGGGTTGCTCCTAGAAGTGTTCGTGGGACCCATGTGGTGTCAGGATTGAACCTAGGCCTCTAGCATGCAAAGTATTTGGTTTTGACCCTTTGAGCCATCTCAGGCACTGTCTTCTTTTTTGAAAGGAGGGGACACATTTGACAGTGCTTAGGGACACTTCTGGTTGTGCTCAGGAGTTCATTTGTGGTGCTGGGGATGAACCTACCTCTCATATATGCAAAGCATGTGCCCTTTGGATTTGGTTTGGGTGTTTTGGTTTTTTGTTTGTTTGTTTTCTGCTTTTTGGGTCACACCTGGCAATGCACAGGGGTTATTCCTGACTCTGCACTCAGGACTTACTCCTGGCGGTCTTAGGGGACCATATGGGATCCTGGGAATCGAACTCAGGTTGGCCGCGTGCCAAGGCAAACGCCCTACCCACTGTGCTATTGCTCCAGCCCCTGGTTTGGTTTTTGTTCTATACTTGGCTGTGTATTGAGATTTCTTCCATCAAAACCCAGCCCCAACCACATTTCTTTCTTTTTTTTTTTTTATTTTTATTTTTTTATTTTAATTTCTTTTTTTTTATTAGTGAAACACCATGAGACACCATGAGACACAGTTGTAGACTTACAGATTCTTGTGCTTGGGTTTCGATTATACAATGATCAAATACTCATCCCTCCACCAGTGCTCATTTCCCACCACCACGAATCCCAGTATCCCTCTCTCC